>JAJMZS010003240.1:0-29577 GCA_023807205.1 Isotricha prostoma
GTGGAAAAACAAATGTTAATGTGTACAATGGTAAAGTACTATTATCAATGGCCAAAACATTGGTCTAATAGGTTGAAAATGTGTGCAAAATTAGGAATAGGTTTTCTAATACATTAGGAGGATTTATGAAATATTTATACATGCGTGCGAGCACAAATGAAACTAAGCAATCTTTACAACGCCAGGAAAAGTTTGGAAGGGATAATAATATACCCGAATCAAATTGGTTTAAAGAATATGCAAGTGGTGCTAAGAATGATAGGATTGAATTAAACAGGTTATTATCTATAGTAAAGGAATCTGATGAAATATATTGTGTGGATCCCAGCCGTTTGACCAGAAGTTTAAAGTTCTTATTAACTTTAGTTGATTTTGCAAAAGAGAAGAAGATTAAACTAGTACTAGGTGATTTTATATTAGATTGTTCTGGTGAACTATCAGTATTTACACAGGGTCAACTGATGATGTTAGGTTTGATAAATGAAATGCAAAGATTGATGATAGTAGAGGCTGTCAGAGAGGGCCTAGCCTCTAGTAGGGAGAGAGGGGTCATAGGAGGGAGGCCTAGGACTACTAGGGATACTATACCAGAGGTATTCTATAAGTATTATCCTATGTATAAGAATGGTCAAATTACTAAGGTTGAGTTTAGCAGAATATCGGGGCTATCTAGGAGTAGTATATATAAATATATATATATGGTTGAATCAAAAAAGGAATAGTAAATCTATTCCTTTTTCTTTATGTAATCTAAGTATTCATCATATAATTCATTCAAATGTTTCTTGGTCTCTTTGTCCTTTGGTTCTAGGGATTTGATTTTTTGGGCAAGCTCTGGGCTACAATTGTCTACATTAGCTTTAAGTTTATCATATAATTCACGTAAAGATTTCTCATAACGTCTGTTTCTATCAATTTGTGATTTATGTTCACATTCTTCACAATATAATTTTTTTGTAGAAGGTACTTTTATGTTATTCTTAATAGCCTTAATATCAACTGTATTGGATAAACATCTTTTACACTTCCTAATAATGTAGTATGTTGTTTCATCAAATATATCATCACCTGCTTTAAAACTTAGCGTTGATAAATCATTAACAAATCTTTCTAACGCAAAAGTAAAAATATTGAATGTATATCTAATAGGTATAATTGTGCCATCACATGCACGAATAAGTTTAAGCATATAATTCCTAGATTCATTTAGTGGCAAGAATTTAGAAGAAACAAAAGATGCTAATATATCAAGTATTTTAACATTAGCTTCAAATGTGTTGAGAGTTATGATTGATTTGTCTATTGATAGAGAATTATAAGCTTTTATATTTTTGTTATAACCAGATGATAGGTTTCTAAATATAAGATTCAATATGTAGTAAATAAGAATTTCATTAACTATAAGTTCTATAGGAATAAAAGTAAAATAATACTTTAGACCAAGTTGTCGATATTCTTTGCAATCAGTAAAGTCTCGTAATTCCCTCATATTGATTGGTAATCCATAGTCATTAACAAAACTTAAACAAATAGGGATTACCCTGTCAATACTTTTAAGTATTGTATCCCTAGTTACTAAAGATAAGTGCTTTACGTTTAGCATTGACTTGTAATGGTATATCTCATTTAGATTATCTTTGAAAAGTGAATAGAGTATTTTACCATATTTATTTATATGTTTACATAAATCATTCTCATTAAAATTAAACAAATAATCTCCTTTTCTTTCTTTAAAAGCATTTTCATCCCATCTAATATCTTCCAAATCTTTTTCAACTCCAACATTTAAAATACTATCAGAAGCTTTTTCTTCCCCATCTCCTTTATCTAAAAATCTCATATATTCATCTAAAATTAAATAACTAGATTTCATATTATTATTAGATTCACTAATAAAACATTTTAAATCTTTATGTCTATTACAAAAAAATTCAAAATCTTCATTTGAAATTTGAAATTTTCTAACATCTCTTAATCTTTTTTCATCTTCATTTTCTCCTTTAACCATTAAAACTTGAAAACATTTCCATCTAAAAGGATTTAATTTAATAATATTTTCTCTCATATCTTCTTTAAAATTTAAATTACAAACAACAGTATTTAATTTAAATTTAATATTATATTCTTTACATAAATTTGCAATTTCAAATAATTTAATTACATTTTTTCCAGTTCCTCTTCCAATTTTTTTATTAGTTTCTTCATTAAAAGAATCACAAGAAACTCCTAATACATCAATATATTTATGATATGTTTTTATAAAATTTTTTGTTACTAAAGTTCCATTTGTTATTATTGATAATTTTTCTATTTTTAATTCTTCTTTACAATATTTTATTAATTGACCTAAGAAAGGTTGATATAAAAATGGTTCTCCACCAGCAAAATTTATTTTTTTCATACCTGAGTCTTTTAATAATTTTAATCCACGTTTTGCTTCTTCTAATGATAAAATAAAACTTGTTTTTGCTGTGTGAAAACAAAAACCACATTTTAAATTACATTTACGAGTGAAGTGATAATTTACTGAGATTGGAATTTTTTTTGCTGTTTTATTCATTTTTTATTGTTTATATTGTTTTTTTTCATTTTGATTTTTGTTTTTATAGGGAATTTTTATTGTTTTTTTCTACTTTTCTTTTAGTGTTTATTTCTATTTTTTTTTAGTTATTTTTTTTATTTTTATTATTTATTATTTATTCTATTATTTTTTTTTTTAATTATTTTTTTTTAAAACATTTTATATATAAAATATTTTTATTATTATATTTTAAAAGATAATATTTTTTTTTGTTTATTTAAAAAAGTTAATATTTATTTTTAATATTTTTGAATATAAATAATAATATATATAAATGTCAATTGAAAATCCTATTCATAATGTATTTGATAATTACATTCCTTTTATGAATGAAGAATTATTACATAATATATTTTCTTCAGGAATTGTTCCAGTAATTCATAATATTGATCATAGTGAAATATTTAATCCAAATATATTAAATTTAGATAATAAATTAGAATTACAATCAAATAATAATAATAAAAATGATGATATAATAGAAAAAGAATGGAAAAATAATGAAGGAGAATATATAATTAAAAGTAAAAATTTGAATAATAATAATATTATATTATATTCAAATCATCCTTTAAAAAAATATTATCAAATAGCAAATTATTTATCATCATTTTTTAATATTTATGGAATAAATAATAAACTTCCTTTAATATTAAATGATATTATTAAAAATAAAAATTATTCTCTAATAACTACATCATCTAAATTACTTTTAAGTAATAAAGAATTAACTGACTCTTCTCAATCAATTGTAACTATTACAAAAGATAAAGAAAATCTTTCAAATAATCAAATTAATAATTTAAGTCTTTTAACTAAACCTTGGTATATTTTAAATTTTAATAAAGAAAATGAAGAAAATTTAAAAACAATGTTTGATAAATCAAAAAGTCAAAATAAAATATTAATAAATTATTTAATTAATCCTAATGAGGATAAATCTATTCTTGAAAAAGAATATTTAAATAATATTATTTCCTGGATTAATAATAGTAAAAAATCATTAATATAAATTTTAATAATAGTTAAATTTTATATAAATTAAATTAATAAAGGTAATTTTATAGTTTTATTTATTTTAATATTTTTTTAATTCAAAAATAAAGTTTATGATTTATATTTTTTTTGAATATTCAATACAATTAATTTCAATATCAAATTTATTTAATTAGAAATAAAGTTAAATATCAATCATTAAATAAATTTTAAGAAACTCAATTATAGATAGCAATTTTCTTTTTGGAAAAAATAAAAATAATAATAATAAAAATACTTATATTTAAATATTTATTTATCAATTAACAAAAATTTTCAAAAAAATTAATAACACATTATTTATAATGACTTTTAAGATCATTTTGATTACTATTATAAGAATTAGAATTTGGTTTATAAAAAATATTATTATTATCTTGTTTTAAAGTATTGGTATAAATATTTATATTATTAACCATTTCAAAACAACCATTTTTTTTATTAAAATTTTTAGATGAATGATTAATATTTTTATTAGAATTTTTTTTATTTAATTTACCTTCATTAGTACTATTCATTAAAATTTCTTTAAAAATAGCAGAATGTTTTTTTTTTAATAATTTATTAGAATTTTCTAATGATCTATGTCTATTATGATTTTTTTTCTTTTGATTTGATATACTTATATTTGTTTCATTCATTAATAATTTTGCTAAAAAATCATTATTTTTATTTGATAAAAATATATTTTCATTATGTAACTTTTCTTTTTTAATGCTTTCATAATTTAATATTTGATTATTATTTTTTTTACTTTTTGAAATATTTTTATTAGAAATTTTATTTTTTAAATACTTTTCTATTTTATCAATTGAAGATGATGCACTAAAAGAAGAAGATGAATTTTTTCTATTTGATTGACTTGAATTTTTAATTGAATGAATATTTGCATTTTTATCATCTCTATAACTTGTTAATGATGAAGGATTTTTAAAAAAATTTGAATTACTATGATTATGTAAACTTATATTTCCTGAATTGGAAATTTTTTTATTTTTTTCTTCAAGTGATAATATTTTTTTATTTAATAATTTTATTTCTTCTTTTAATTTATTTTCGTTTTCTAAATATTCTTTTTCTTTTTTGACTAATAAATTTTTTAATTTCTTTTCTCCATCTGATAATTTTAAATTTTGTTCTTCATATTTTTTTAATATTAAAAGAGTATTTTTTAATTCTATTTTTAATTCATTATATTCTTCATTATCTTTATTATCTTTATTACTATTTTCTTCCAAATAAAAATGTTTTGATTTTAAATATAAACTTTCATTATCATCATCACTTGAAATTTCTTCTGTTAAATTTCTCTTCTTTTTTTTTAACTTTAATTTACTTAATAATATATCATTTTCTTTTTCCAAATCTTCAATTTCACTTTGTAAAGATTCACATAATAATTTTAATTGATGTTCAATTTTTATATGTCCTCTAATATCACTTTCATATTTTATTAGTATTGTTTCATATTCTTGAGGTTTATTTGATTTTTGTTGTTGATATTCATTTATTTTTTCTTCTGCTAATATTTCTATTATTGTATCTAATGAAGCTTTTATATATTTTATTAATGTTAATGAATCAGTATTTTTTAATTTTTCTTTTTCATTTTTTTCTGAATTTGTTGATTGAGTTAACTAAAATTTATTATAAATATTATTTTATTTTATATTATTTTTACTTCTTCTTCTTTTCTTGGTTTTAAATTAATATATAAATCTAATAATTCATTTTGTATTTTTTGTTCTTTTTCTTTATTCATTTTGATTTATTTTTAATTTTAAATTTATGTTTTTTTTTTTGTAATTATAATTATTTTTTTAAATGTATAATAAGTAAAAGATTTATTAAAATATATAAATTTTATTACTTAGAAATGTTTTATGATAATTTAATTTCTTTAATTACATTCTTTAAACTATAAATTCCAACTTTAGTTAATAGAAAAAAAGCAAAATCAAAAACAAATAAATATATTAAAAATAAAATAAAATAAAAATAAAAATATATTAATCAAATATTTAAATTTAACATAAATAACATTATAAACTAAAACATAAAATCAATAACTCAAAATATTATTCTTATAATCCAAAAATAAAATTTTAATAAAAAATTATTCTATAATTTAAACTATAAAAATCCTAAAAAAAAAATATTATCTATATAAATTAATAAATAAAAATAAAAATTATATATAAAAAAAATGAAAACCATATTACAAATAATCTTCCTTTTACAAATATCAATAATACTAACTCAAGATGAAAATGAAAAAACATTAAGTCAATGTTTAAAAAACAACACCTGTTTAATAAATGGTCCAACTCAAGTTTGTAAAGGTGATTCTAGTTCAATAACAAGTTATGATCAAATCGAACAATTATTTACTGAATATGCAATTGTAAATAAATTATCAAATATTAATCAAATTCAATGTGGAAGTCAATTAGAAAAATGTGCTTCAATTGATCCAGGTGATATTGATGATGAATGTACTAACTATGTAATGAGTGATCTTTCTTGTTGTTATATTAAACTTAAATATAAATATAATACAAAATATGGTTGTTATCCTATTAAGAAAGATAAAAAAACTATTAAAGAAAAAATTAAGGAAATGAAAAAATATTATATTGGAATTAAGAAAATTTCGATTTATTGTAATGCAAGTTTTGTTAAGTTTAATTTTTATTCTTTGATTTTTGGATTTTTAATTTTGATTTAAATAATAATTTTTTTTTTTTGTTTTATTAAATTTTTTGGTTATTTAAAATTATGAAAAAAAATATATTTTTTTTTTTTTAAATTATTAACAATATTACTAAAAATTAATACAGTATTATTAAATTTTACATAAAAATTAAAAAAAATGATATTTTTTCCTATTATTCTTTCCTATTATTAAAAATTTATAAAAAATAAATTGTTTAGTTGATTTAATCTTGAAATGAATAAAGCTTCAAGTTCTCTTGATTTTTTTGTTTCTTCTTGTAAATTTATTATTTTTTCTTCATATTCTCTTATATTTTGATTATATGTTCTATTATCATTTTTAATTTGATTTAATAATTCTTCTTTCATTTTATCTCTTTGTAATTTTAATGTTTTTACAAAATCATTTTCATTTAGATTATAAGTTTTAAATTCTAATTCTTTTTTTAATATATGTAATTCTTCCTTATAACCTCTTATTATTGTATTTAATTCATCATATTCTTCTTGTTTTTTTTGTAATTGTTTTTTTATTAATTCAATTTTCTTTTGTTCTACTTTTTTTATTTTTTTTATAAAATTAATATTTTCTTCTTTTAATTCATTTAAATATTCTTTTAAATCTGTATTATTAACAATTTCAATTTGTTGTTTTATTTTTAAATTTTCATTTTTTTGATTTTCTATTAAATTATTTAAATTTAAAATCTTTTCATTTAAAATCTTATTATCTTCTTTTAATTTATTAAATTTTTCTTCAATAATTTGTCTTAATAAAAAACAATTTTCTTGAGAATTTCCAGTTTTACTTGTTACAGAAGTTTCAATATTTCTTAATCTAAAAGAATTTTCATTCATTGTATTTTTTATTAAATCAATTAAACAAGTGAAAATATCTTCATTTGATTTATAATATAATTCCTTAATTTTATCTATACATTCTGTAAATTTTTCATTTTCAGTAAATTTTTCCTCTAAAAATTCTTCAAAATAATTCATTTCTTTTATTTTTTTAAATAATTCATCAACTTCACTTTCATCATTTATATAAGATGAAATTGATTTATTTGAATTTAAATTAATGGAATTCACAAAATTATTTCTAATAATAGAATTATTATTATCATTTTTATTTCTCAATTCATCAATAAAAAATTTAATATTAGAAAATAATGAATTACTATCAATAAATTGATTACAAAATTTGCCATTTGAATTATTATATTTCAAATTCAAAATAAAAAATAATTGATTTAATTCACTTGAATAAATTTTATATAAATTAATTTCTTTATTCATATTAGAAATTAAATCATCTTTTTGTTGACAATTATATTCTTGATATAATTTATTAATATCAACTTTAGTACTTTCTTCAATTATATTATTAAAATTTTTCATTAAATTTTCATTAATTGAATTAATAAAATCTTTAATATTTTTATTTGTTAAAATAGTCTCAATATTATCTTTATAATAAATTAATAAATCTTGATAATTTTGTATATAAGAATGAACATCATTAATATCATTTTTAATAACAGGAAAAAAAAATCCTTTTAAAGAAGTTGAAGAAGAATTTGGAGATTTTAAAAATGATCTTGGCATTACTGGAGAATGATTTGTTTGTCTTCTTTTAAAAAAATTTCTTAAAACGTTTTCTTGAAGTGAATTTGTTCTTTCATGTGAACGTAAAATATTATTTGAAATTTGCCTTTCTTGACTTCTTGCTAAAGGATTTAACATTATGTAATTTAATATTTAATTTAAATATACATTTAGTTAAATATTTTTCATTGGTTTAATATAATTATTATATAGATTTTTTTAGAATTTGATTTATCAATTTTTCAGATATATTATATTTGTTTTTAATCATATTTTTACATTTATTTTATTATAAATTGTTAAAATAATAAAGAAAAATGATTTAAAAACAATTTTTCATTATTTTAATTTTAAAATAAAAGAAAAAATATGATTTAATAACGATTTTTATATTTAATTCCATTTTTAATAATAAATTAAAAAATTTTAAAAATAAAATTTAATTTATAAATCATCAATATAAATGAAACTAAAATAAAAATATTTCATTAAATATCAAATACTTAAAATTACAAAATACAAAATACAAAAAATAAAAAATAAAAATTAAAAAAATATAAAAAATAAAAATAATGTATCATACATTAGAAGAATTAAAAAAAAAAGAAAATTCTGATATTCCAAAACCTCTAAATACAAAACCAATAAATCTAAATAAAATTAAATCAAGAGGACTTTCAACACAAAATAAAAAAATAAATAATGAAAAAAAAATAGATTCATTTTTAGGAAGAGGGAAAAGAATAGGTAAAATTCCAAATACAATTGGATTAAAAGTAAATAAAAAGGCTATTTTTAAAATTGATAAAAATAAACCTCTTTGTAAAATTAATATTAGATTATTTAATGGTGAAGTAATTTGTAAAGAATTTAATTTAAATAATACTTTAAAAGATATTTTTAATTATGTTGAAAAAGTTAGTGGTAGTAAAAATTTTTCTTTACTTGAAGGGTTTCCTCCTAAAATTATTAAGCAATTTGATAAAAGTATTGAACAATTAAAATTACAAGAAAGTACTTTAACTCAGAAAATTAATTAGTTTTTTTTTGTTTTTTATTATTTTTTAATTTATTTTTGTTAATTTTAAATTTTATTTTTAATTGTTTTTTAAATTTGGAGGTTTAATTATGAAGAAAGAAGTTTCTATTGATGAAGTTTTTAAGGATTTAAATAAATTGAAAAAGAATTTATTTTTATTTTCTTGTCTTAAATGTAAACAGTATTTATTTCCTTCTTATGATATTTGTTCTATTTTTAAATTAAGAAAAAAAGATTTTTGTTTTGTTTTAAATGAAGAAAAAAATTTAAATTCAAATTTTAAAATTGAAGAAATATTATTATCAGAAGATGATTATTTGAAAATAAAAGGAACTTATTTTAAAGAAGTTAGATGTAATAATTGTAATAATTTATTAGGTCATCAAATAATTTTAACTTATAGAGAATTAACTTTTTTAATTAATAAAGTTTTAATAATAAATTCTCAATTAATACCTTATTTAGTTAATGAAGAAAGAAGTAATAAATATAATTTTAATATTAATTTGGATAAAAAAATTAAAGAAGATATTCAATTCAATGAAATTGATGAATTTTTATGTAAAACTAATGAACAATTTTTTATAAAAACTGGCTTAATTTTTCAAGGAAGAGAAAATATTTTAATGAATAAAAAATTAATTGAGAAATATCAATCTATTAAACAATTATTTGATTATTTAAATTTCTTAATAAATCAAAAAATAAATAGTAAAGAAAAAGAGAAATAATAAAAGTAATTAATATATTTTTCTTTATCAAAAAATTTAATTTGGTATTTTAATTTTTTATTAAATCATAATTTTTTTTTATTTATTTCAATAATAATTTAAATTTAATTTATTTACTTGAAAATTATAAAATCACTTTATTTATAAAAAACAAATAATTTAAAAATTAAATCATGTTTAAAAGTTTATTTGAAGATGAAGACTTCATATTTCCAATGGAATCTGAAGAATTAAAATATAAATTCTATAATACAATTTTCCCCAATGAAGAATTTGGAATTTATATTTGTAAAAATTCATTATCATCAATATTAACATTAAATGAACTTAAAATATCAGATGAAAGTTTTTTAACTGATAATAAAAAAGAAATTGAGGAAAATTTAACCAGATCAATTTTTTATGAAGAAACATTAAATAATATAAACAATGAATATAATAAAAAGAATAATTCTATTGGAAAAAAAAAAGAAGAAAATGAAAAATTATTAAATAGAGAAAATCTAAAAAAAGTTAATAATGAATCAATTGAAGATATAAATTTTCTTTTTCAAGTAAAAAACATAGGAGAAATTGAAGAAAAACCAAAATCAATATTTAAACATTCTTCAATATCGTCAACAACAGATTTAATTTCAAAAAATTCAAATGATAAAAATTATATATTTAAAATAAGTAAAAGAAAATCAAAATATAATATTTTATCAAAAGAACAAAAGAAGAAAATTTTAAAAGATTTAAAATTTTATTCAACAAAATATGTTTCTTCAAAATATAATGTTTCAATTAGAAATTTAGTAAGATGGAAAAAATTAGGAATTGAAAGAAAAAAAGGAAGTGGAAGAAAATATAAAGATCCTTATCTTGAAAATAAAATGTTAAAATATTATTATGAAAATGATAAAATTACTACAAAGCAATTTAGAGAAAAAGCAAAAGAATTATGTTCTGATTCTTCATTTAAAGCTTCTACTGGATGGTTAATGAGAATTAAGAGAAAATTTAATTTGGTTTTTGTGAAATATTAATAATTGATATTACGAACTTTCATTTTTAATTTTATTTTTGTATATAATATTTGATTTAATTTAGTGTAAATTTTATTTTTTTTTCTGTTTGATGTATTTTTTTTTTACACAATTAATAATTTGTTTTGTTTTTTTTCCTTGTTTCTTTAGTCTTTTTTTTCAATTTACTTTTTAGTGAAAAATCATTTTTTTAATATGTAAAATTTAATTAATTAATTAAATTATTTTAAATTCAATTAACAATTTATATTATTATTATTATAGTAATAAAAATAAAAAATTAAATATTTAAAAATTCAAAAATTAATTTAATATATGTCAAAATATAATCCTTGGGAAGAACAAAATATTTTTATTCAAGATGTTGGAGGATTAAAAAATTTATTAAATTTTGCAAATAATGAAAATATTATTATATCTGATTCAATGCCAATTAAAAATGATAATTGGAAACTAAATATAAATAAAAAAGAATATGAAAATTCAACTTATTTAATAGAATTAATAGAAGAATTAAACAATTTATCTAATTTACAATATGAAAAATTAGAAAAATTAGAATTTTTATATGAAAAATATAAATATCAATTAATTTTATCAAGAGAAAAAAATGATAATTTAATTACAATGTTAAATGAATTAACAAGATTATTTAATGAATTTGATAAAAGTAAAATAAAAATTGTAAATTTATTACATAATGCAGGAATTTCTGATTCTAATGTTATTAAAATTAAACATGATAAAAAAATGGAATTAATTAAAGTTTTAAAAATTTGTACTTCTGATTATTCATCTGTTTTAGATTTAATTGAATTTAATGGAAATATTCATGAAAGAACTATTAATAAATTACAAGAAAAAATAAAAGAAATTGAAGAAATTGCTAATAAATTAAATAATGAATTTATTGAAATTAATCAAATAAAAAATAATAAATAATATTGTTTAATGTGATTCTTTCTATAAATTTTTATATATTCAAATATTTTTTATACTTATATTAATAATATAATAGAACTTATTCTCTAAAAAATTTTTCAAAAAAATTATTATTAATATATTTAATAATTTATTTTTGAATAAGTATTTTTAAATAAATAATAAAAAAAAACAAAAAATAATGTCATATTATCCAAAATTATCACAAAGACAAAAAGAAGAAAAAGAAAAAAATAAAAAACTAGTAAAAACTTTAAATAAAAGAATGTTTCGTGGATATGAAAAAATTAAAAAACTAAAAGAAATAAAAGAATATGGTTTAGATAAAATAAACAAAATATTAACACCAACAAATGAATGGGAATATCAACAACCATTACCATTCGAAGATATATATAATATAACATATAAAGATAAATTTTTAAAAAAATTAAATGGAAATATTGATTCATTTGATTTTTTACAAATTAATTCAAATAACAAAAAAGAAATTAATAAAAATCACAAATTAAGAAATAAAAATAAAAAACAAATATTTTTAACTTATAATAATAGTAATAAATTTCAAAATAAAACTGAAGGTGAAAAATTTGATGATTTAAATAGAAAAGAAGAAGAAGAAAAAAGAATATTAAAACAAATATTTCCAGATGAAGATGAAATGAATGTAGTTACAAGTGTTCCTTTTTTTTCTTTAATAAAAAATCCAATGAGAACATTTTCAATAGAATCAAAAAATTCAAGAGAAAAAAAAATATTAGAAGAAGAATTTTTATATAAATTATCTCATAAAAATAAAGAAGAAAAAAATATAAATTTAAATAAAGGTTTATATAAAGGTTATAGAACAGCATATAATGAATTTGGAGAAAAAATAAATAATAATCATAAAATTCCAAATAAATTAGAATTAAATGTAGAAAATGTTTTTTCAAATGAAAAAATATCTCAATTAAGTCCAGTTGAAAGACATTTAAAAAGAATAGAAAATAATTTACATTCAATTAGAAATTTACCAAATGATATGTTTAAAGAATTTGAAAATAATTTTTTAAATTATGAAGATGATGAAAATAAAAAAAATGAAAATGATAAAAATGAAAATGAAAAAATTATTACTTTAGATTCTGCAATTTTTGAAATTAAAAAAAAAAAATTATTAAATAAAGGATTTTCTCAAACTTTTTATAATCCAAATTATCTTCCAAAATTCCAAATTGGTGATTATTTAAATCAACAATTAAAAAATAAAGAAGAAAGATTTCAAACAATTCATAAATTAGCATTTGATGATTTTATAAAAAGAAAAAGTACAAATTTACATGAGCCAATTATAAAAAATAAAAAAGGAATAACAATTTCACCAAATTCTAATTTATTAAGTAAAAAAAAAACTACTTATAAAAAATTATATGATATTGAAAGTAAGACAAGAGATATTTTAATTGCTTCAAAATTAAAAACTGAATATAGTCCTCAAGATATTAATAGGATATTAAGGGGATATAGACCTTGGATTGAAGAAGAGAATTCATAAATTTTTATTTTTTTGTATTTTTTTTTACTAAAAAATAAAATAATAAAAAGTATTTTATTAATATTAAATTAAAAATTTCAATTTATTATTTAATTTATAATAAATAAAAATATTACTATTTATTTTTTAAATAAAATTCATATTCTGTTGGATAAGAAAAAAAATGTGAATAATTGTTTAATAAAATATATAAAAAATATTCAATTTTTTTTCTATTATTATTTATAATATTTTCGTATTCATTATGATAATTTTTTTCATCAAATGAAATTGGTTTTATCCAAAATTCTTTCTCAAATTTTAAAGGTAAAATTCCAATAAATCTTAAATCTAAATAATAAAAAGACAAAAAATTAGCATTTGAGAAACTATTATTAATAGAACACCAAGATATTGAAAAATAACTTTTTTCAATATCTATTTTACTAATATTAATATTTTTTATATTTAAATAATTTATTATTGTTTGAATTTTTTCAATGAAACAATCTCTTAAAAAATAAGGTTTTGTTTCATTAAATTCAAAAATTATTTCATTAGAATTTAAAATCTTTATTTTTATATCTTCATATATAAAATCATTAATAATATTTTCTTCATATGAACTTTTAGTTGATGATGATGATTTACTTGATTTAATTTGAAGATTTGTTGAAAAATTTTCTACTAATGTATTATCTTTAATAATTAAAAAGAAATTTGATAAAGTTGGTATAAATATTTGATTTTGAATTTTTCCTTTATTTGAAATATAAGGAATATCTAAATTTAGAATATTTATTTTTGAAAATGAATTGAAAATATTTTCAATTTTTAATTCATAATTTTTTGGATTATGAATTTGAATTAATTTTATAAAAATTAATAAATTACATAATGTATTTTTTTCATCTTTAAATTTATTAAAAATATTAATTGTGAATAAATCATTTTGATTAAAAATAATAATATTCTCATTATAATAAGAAAAAAAATTTTTCTTTCTAAACACTTTATTATTAAATCTTGAGTAATAAGTAAAAGAATTATTTTGTTGAGAATAATTACTTAATTGTGTATTGAATTTATTATAAGTTTCAAAATGAAAAAAATTTTCTTTATTTTTATTATATTTTTTGGATAAATTAAATACTTTTTTTTTTTGACTACTAAATAAAGAATTATTATTAAATTTATTATTAAAACTATTTGATAAAATTTCATTATTTATTTCACTTTGATTAACTAAATTATTTTGTGAAAATAAAATTGTACTATCATTTAAATTAAACTTTTGATTACCATTTTTTGCTAAATAATTAGGAACATTAATTCCAATATATAACTTATCTAAAATAAAACTTTTATGAATAATTGAATTAAAATTTGTTTTTAAAGATTCAATATTAATAATATTGTTTTTGTTATTAATATAAAAAGAAAAACCAATATTTGATTGAGAATATATGGGTGAAAAAAAATAATCTTTATAAACTAAATTTGAACTATTTTGTTTATTGTTGGAATATATTTTTTTATATTCCTCAAATCTATTTTGAATAGTTTTAACAAAATTTTTTGGACTTATTGAAAATAATATTTCATTTTTTAATAAAGATTCTTTTTTATGTACAATTCCATTTAAATTAAAATTAAATTCTTTATTAAGAAAATATTTATTTACTTCAAAAAAAGATTTATTTTTTAAATTAGAATCATTTAAATTAAATTCAATTAAAATTGATGATGTATTATTATTTCCATTATTTGATAAAAGTATTGTTGGATTTTCCCAAATTATAATTTTATTTTGTTTATTATTATTATTTTCAATTGGAAAATCAATTTCTTTATTTAATAATTTCATATCTTTTTCATTTATTTTTTTTATGCTTAAATCTAATAAAAATTCATTGGTTATTTTTTCATTTAATTCTTCTTTTTTTTTTAATAAATTAAGAATTTGTTGAGTTGTTGAATTATTATAATAAAAACAATTTGAGTAATAAGTAAAATTTTTTGATTTTCCTTCAAATTTAACGGTTAAATTAAGTTTAAAATGAGTACATTTTATTAGACAGTTTATAGTATTTTTATGAATTTTTTTTTCACTTTTTAAATTTGGATTATTTAAAAAATTTGTATTTGCTATATTTTCATATTCTGAAAGTAAAAAAATGTCGTCTTTTGAATTTAGAGAATTTCTCATTTTTATTTAATTATTATTTGTTAATGCAAATTATTAATATATTTTTTGATTTTATTTTGTTGATTCTTTTTTTATAAATTTTATCTTTGAATACTCATTAAATATTTTTAAATATTATAAATATAAAAATTATTTATTAATCTAAATATAAATATTAAATTAATAAATTTAATTTTATTGCAAAATATATGTATAATTGAATATGAATAATTTCTTTTTGAAATATCAACTTCTGAATCAAAAAATAATAGAAATCTAAATTAATTAATTTTAATTTTGAATATGAATAAAAATGAAAAAAATTCAATTAAATAACTTAAATTTACAATTTTTATTATTTTATTTATTTTTTTGAACAATATTGATTTCTTGATAATAATTTTAAAATTCGATATGTAAGTAATTTAAGGTATTTTTATTTAAAGAAAGTTTAATAATAAATTTTAATTATATATGATTTATATTCATATTACAAATAAATTAATTGATTTAAAATTTAATAAATTATACAAGAAACTTATTTCTTAAAAATTTTTTTATGTAATTGTATATATTTTTCAATATTATTAATTCCCTTAATATAATGATGATTATTAATATTTATTTTCAAACTATCTTTTAAATTTTTATTTTTTATTTTATTTTTTTCATTATTATCAGTTTTTAAAACATGTTCATTAAAATTATTTTCATTTTTAACTTTAGCACTAGAAAAAATATTTAAATTTAAACTATTTCTATTAACATTTCTGGATTTATTATTTTTCATTTTTTTAAAATCAATATTTTCAACATTTTTCATTGCTTTTATTAAGTTTTTATTATTTCTTTCAGTAATACTTCTTATATTTGGTTTTTTGTCAATAAAATGTTGATAATTAATTGTATTATAATTAGTATTATTTAATTGTTTTTTATTTTTATTTTCAAATCTATATGTATAAACTCTTAAATCAGTTAAAAATGGATTACTAATTATTACATTTCTTGAACGTTTATTCTTATTTTTTGAAAAAGAAATTTTCGAATTTGATTTTTTTTTCGAATTTTTCCTTTCTGAAAATACTTTATCTTTAAAAAAGTTTAAATTTGATTCTGTTTTAGTATGAATATGATTTGAAATAATTTTTTTAAAATTTTGATTATAAATAAAAAATAAGTTTTTTCCTAAACTATTATTTTTTATTGTTTTCTCATTATTATTATTATTATCTGAATTTGAATTATTAAATATTGTTTTTGATTTAGTTTTATTATGATTTTCTTTCATTACTTTTTTTTCTTTATTTAAAGGTAGTTTTTTATTTTGTTTTATTGGATTTTTTTGTAGAGTCAAATCTTTAATTATTTTAATAATTGAATTTTCCATTGAAATAAAAGTTTGATTATTATTATTTTGATTATTTGAAATATTAATAGTTAAATTAGATAATGAATTATTATTTGATATTAATTTCCTTATTTTAGGTGTAAATAAAGTAAAATAATTTTTTTTTTTTTCATTATCATCTTTAATTGTATCATCTTTATAATTATCATTATAAAATATTTGTGCTTTTTTTTCATTATATGCTTGTAAATAATCATTTAAATTTAATTCACTAAAAATTGGTTTACAAAAATATACTAAATAATTTTTATAATAAACTACGAATTTTGGTATTCTTGTAATACTTTCTTCTTCATTATAAAATCTTCTTAAAAACTCTTCATTATAATTAAATAATATTTTTTCTTTAAAAACTGCTAAATCATGACAATATTTTGATTGAACTACATTTTCTAAAAGAATCATATCATGTTGTTTAGGAGATGTATTATATTTTGAATATAAAGTCTTATTCATTATATTTATATAATAATTAATTTTATTCTTTTTATTATTATTTACTGACTTTATTCCACTTATATTTGATTTATTTGTTTCTATTAATGATTTATTTTTCTTTTTGGGTATGTTATGTTTTTTTTTTTTCATTGGAAAGATATTATTTTGCAATATATTCTTCATATTTTTTATTTAAATAAACATATTTTCAATAAATTTTAAAAAAAAAATATTTAATTTAAAAAAAATATAATTAAAATAAATATATTTATTAATTCATTTTTAAACTTTTATATTTTATTTTAATTTAATTATTGTAAAAAAATATTTAAATATTTAATAAAAAGATAAAAAATTTAATTTTCAAAATTTATTATATATTAAAATAATAATCACTATTTTATTTTATTATTTCATGTATATTCTAATTATTTAATCTTCTTTATACTAATATTATTTATTTAACTTACATTTTAATTTATTTATATTTTGTTATTATTATTTATTATAATAAATAATTTTTAAAAAATGGGGACAAGAGTAGGATATTGTAAATGTCTTGAATATTACAGAAATAGAGAAGTAACAATTGGAAGTGGAAGTTATGGATATAAAAAAATTGTATAATTAAAATATAAAATTATATAGCATATTCCTTTAACTGAACAAGATAAAATATACTATGGAAAAGACATTAAATATGATCAAAATATTAAAGGTTTAATTAATAATTATTCTTCTATAACGAAATCAGGAGGAAATAATTATACTAATGGTAATGTTAATATAATTATTCCATACACCAACAATTATTAATTAATTAATAAAAGAGTTTATTATCTATTTTAATATATAGTATAATATTTATTTTTTTTTGACAAAAAAATTATTTATATAAATATAAAAATGATAAATAAGTTAATTTATTTTATCTTAATATTAATAAATTTAAAAATTATATAATAATATATAAGGATTTTTTAAAAGTTATTCTTTTTATAAATAAATATAATAAAAAAATTAGTATAAATAAGTTAAATCAAAATATAATAAAAACACATTTTTTTTTCATCTTTTATCATAAATATAATAAAATTTAAAATATAAAATAATAAAATGGGTTGTATAAATACACGTACAAAAGGAAATATTAGAATTTATGAAAGAAATTATCATCGTAATAGTACTTATGAAAGGGAAAAACTCAGATTGAGAGATAAAATAATTGAAGAAGAAATTGATAATGAGAATAATAAAAACAATAATGATAATAATAATAATAATAATAATAATAATCAATACAAAAATATAAATAAAAATGAAGAAGAAAATAACAAATTAATAGATAAAAATAAAAATAAAGAGAAAATAATCATTACACAAGTTAATAAAAATAATGAGCAAAATTTAGAAAATAATAATGAAAATAAAACTCCAAAATTATTAAAAGTAAAAAAAGAATTAAAAGTCAATGAAGAAGAAAATATAAATGAAAATAAAATAATTTTTAAATCAAGAAAAAAAATTAATGAAAATGAAAATGAAAAAGAAAATAAAGAAATAAAAGAAAATTCTACAAGTAATAAAAAATTAAAATCAAAAAAAAGAAGAAATAGTTGTAAAGAATTTCAAAATTTAAGTATAAATGAAAATAAGCCAAAATCACAAAGAAGAAAATCAAATAGAGAAAATGAAAAAATAAATTTAAAATTATATAATTTTAATAATGAAGAAGAAGAGGAAAATTCATCAAGAAATGAAAATGAAATAATAAATCAAAATAAAAAAAAACAAAAAAAAAAAGTAAATTTCCAAATAAATGATCTTATTAAAAAAGATAAATTATGGAAAGAATCAAAAAAACAATTATTTTCTAAATTTAAAGAATCAATTGAAGAAACAGAAATATTTGATATATTAGATTTTTCTATAACTTCAATAATTTCTATTTCAAAAAATGATTTTTCAAAATATAATATATTACAAAAATATATAATTCATGAAATTAAAAAGTCAAATAATATTAATTGGGTCAGAAAACCATATAATTCATTGAAAAAAAAATTAGCTCAAATTTCTTTAATAAATCCTTTATTAGAAGAATATATTAATTTTGATTTTAATAATAATTCATTAAATGAATATGAATCTTTTAATTCAGAAATTAAAATGTTAAAATTAACTTCAATTGATGAAAAACAAAATTTAGAACATTTTATTTTTTCTCCTGAAAAAATAAATGAAAATATTCTTATTTTAATTTTTGATTTTGAAGATTTGAATTCAATGATTTTATTTAAAGAAATTGAAGAATATAAAAAGAAGAAAAAAAATAGTAAAAATCATTTTATTTTTTTTCCTATTTATGCCCCAATTTTAGAAAGTGCAATGACTACTTCTTATGTTTATAATTCTATTAAAAATAATGGAATCAATGATGATAATTTAAATATTTATTTTATGGAAAAAGATGATTTAAATAAAAGATTTAATTATATTTCAAATGATAATAAAAAAAAGATAATATGTAAAGTTATATTAATTGATGAAGATAAAATTATAAGACATATTTTATCTCCTAAAAATTTTAGTTTTAATTTAATAACTCAAATTAATCAAATTGATAAAAATGATTATCAAGTATTTAAAAATAATTTAAATGAATTTATTTATGAAGAAAATAATAATTTAAATGAATTACAAAATAACCCAATTTATTGTAATTTATTTTTAAAAAAAACAAATATTTATTCCTATAGTAAATCAAAGAAAAAAATAATTTTAATAAAATCATTTTATGAAAGTTTATATGGAGAAATTAAAAATTATAATAATATAGAAAGTTTTTATGATGAATTAAAAGAAAAATTTAAATATGAAAAAAGGGAAAATCCAAAACAATTGAGAATTTCACATGAAAAAAAAACTGAATTAATTTCAAATTTATTAAATGATTTATTTCAAAAGAATAAATTAAAAAATGTAAATTTTATTACAAAATTTGGAATAAATAAATTATATATGGAAATAAATCCAAATGATAATTATGAACAAAAATTTAATATGTTAAAAAATAAAAATTTTAAAATTGAAATTTTATTGACATATCATAATTTTATAAAAAAAAAACATTTTTCATTATCATCAGGAGCTTCTGATTTAATTCAATTTTCATTTATTCCAAATTTAGATTATTTATCTTGTGTTTTAAATTTAAATGAAGTTTTTCCAAAGCAATTAAAATTATTTGAACCTAAAACAAAAGAACAAATTGAATTAAATTTAAATGAAGAAGATAATGATAATGTAACTTTAATAATAGTATTTTCTTTAAGTTCAGCTGATTATTTTGCAAAAATGGAAATGATTTATAGATTAAATATAATATATAAAAAAATTGAAAGTTTAAGAGATACATTAAATATATATTTAATATATAGAGGAGAATTAATTAATTTTGATAAAGAATTTAATGAAATAAAAGATGAAGAAATATTTAATCAAAATTTTCCTTTATTTATTTGTACAATAAATAACTTAATCCCATTATTTTATTATAATAATGGAATTGAAACTTCTGATAGTCAATTTAAAGTATTTTTATTAGACAAATTTAATAGAGTTTCATATCAAGGAATGTGTGATGATATTAATTTAAAAATAAGTATTTTAAATATTTCAAATGAGGATAAAATAAAATATTTAAAACATTATCCAATTTCAAAAGATATATTTAAAAATGAAATAGAACCAATTGTTTCTAATTTAGAAAAAAAATTAAAAGAAATTTTAACAAAAAATCCAAATGAAAAATTATTATATAGACCATATATAAGTTTTTCATATTGTAAATTTGATTCATATAAAAATAATAAATGTGATAATAATGAAATTATAAATACTTTAAGATTAAAGTTATTAATAAAGGAAAAACATAAAAATATTATTTTAAAAAATCCTGAAATAAAAGAATCAATAAAAAAATTAAAAGAATATGGAACATCAATTTTAATTGTACCTCTTCCATGTGAAGAACTAGAATTAAATTATATATGTAATATTTGTAATAAAAAAATAAATAAAAATAATCCATTTTATTATAATCAAGAAGAAGAAATTTCTTATTGTATAAACTGTGAAAAAAAAGCAAAAATAAAATCTGTTTATTTAATTTATATTAAATCAGAAAATTTAAATAATGAAATAATATCTGATTTATTTGTATCAAATTCTACAATTCATTCAGAAATTCATCCTTTATTAGGTTCAATTTGTAAAATTTGTAATTGTAATTTAGAAAAAGAATTTTATTTAAATTTAACTCATATAAATATTTTAAGCCAAATTTCTCAAATGTTACCAATTGATATTTGTCAAAATTGTTTTAATATTATTGAAGAAGGAGGAAATTTTAATGATTATAATTGTTTAGATAATTATAATAAATTTGGTTTGAGTTCTGAACATATGATTTATAGAAGAATTAAGTATCAACAACAAAATAGTAATTTAATGTTTCAATTTGAACCTATTGATTATAATATTTAATTTTTTTTGTATTTGTGAATTATTAATATTTATTTTATTTGTATTTTTATTTAATAGTTTTTTATAATAAATTTAAATAATTTGTTTGAATTTTTTTAAAAGACTTAAATTTAAAGCTCATTAAATTTTTTAGTTAAATAAAATAAGGAAATGAATAAAAATAAAAAAACAAGAATTTTACCTTCAAGAAATAAAAATATTTTAGAAAATCAAAATACAGGACAAAAAAAAAATGAAAAATCACTTACTTCTGAAAATAAAGTTCAAAATTCAAAAAAAAAAATAATTCAAAATACACAATTAATTTTAAAAAAACAATTTATTACTGAAAATAAAACTCAAGAAATAAATTATATTTCTCCTTCTTTAAATATTGCTGGTAATTATAATAATTATATTGAACAAATAATGCATTCAATAGTTAATATATCAAATTTATATTTTGATTTAATAAATAAAGAACAAAGAGAAAAAAAACAAAATTTAAAATTAAAAAAAATTTTAGATAATCAAATTTCAAAAAATGAAATTGATAAAAATAAAAAATTACTCTTATTAGATTTAGATGAAACTTTAATTCATTCAGAATATAAATTTGGATATTTTAATAAAACATTAAATTCAAATCAAATGAAAGAAAATTGTAATCATAAAGAAATAAAATTTAAAGAAGGAGAAATGGAATTTCAAATGATAATTTTTATAAGACCTTTTTTAAATGACTTTTTAGAAAATATGAATTCTAGTTTTGATTTAGGAATTTTTACTGCTGCATTACAAAATTACGCTGAAGCTGCTTTAAAAATTATTGATCCAAGTGAAAAATTTTTTAAATTTAAATTCTTTAGAGATTCTTGTATTAATATTAATGATAAAATTTATATTAAAGATTTGAGTATTATTGATAATTATGATTTAAAAAATATTATTTTAGTTGATAATTCACTTTATTCTTTTTTAAATAATTTAAATAATGGTGTTTTAGTTAATTCTTTTTATTATGATGAAAATGATAAACAATTAATTTTTGCTAAAAATTATATTTTAAATTCACTTTTAAATTGTGATGATGTTAGAATTGTTAATGAAGAAACTTATAATTTTATGAAACAGTTTAATTATTATAAAAGTTTATATGAAAGAATGAATAAATTAATTTTAAAAAAGAAATACCATAAAAAAAACTGTTCAATTTAATTAAAAAAATAAAGTTATATAAATACTAAATTTACATAGCATTATATAAATAAATATAATGAAATTATTTAAATTCAAATAAAAACTTTTTTATAAATATATAATTTTAATAATAAAGTATAATTTAAGTATTATTTAATATTAAAGAATAACTTTAATTTAAAAATCAATGAAAAGATTAAATAAAAATACTCCTAAATTTATTTTAAAATAATAATAGAAATTAAAATTAAAATATTTTTTCTTTTACTATGAAAAAATTGTTAATTTTCAAAATAATTTTTACTAAATTAAATATTTTTATTAATATTTTTATTTTTTTATATATATAAATTAAAAAAATACTTTTTCATCTTGATATAAGTAAACATCAAAATATATTTTATTTTAAAAAATACTTGATTATATAAATTAATTACTTTGCAGGAGTATCAATATCTTGTTTAAAACTACTAAAAAACATTTTATCAAGGTTTACATTATTAATTTTAAAAGGTGTATTTAAATTATTTTTATAAGGCGTAAATCCATCATTTAATTGAAAATCTTTTTTATTAGAAGTAAAAGGAGTTTTAAAAGGAATTGAAGTTTTAAAAATTTCAGAATTTGAATTTTTTAAACTTTCAATTGATTTATTTGGTGTAATATTTTCATTATTTAAATAAGAAGGAATATTTTTATCATCATGATTATTATTTAAATAATTATTATCTTCAGAAATAATTTTAATTGGTTTTTTTATTGAAGAAGTAAATAAAAGTTGTGTTTTAATATTTGAAAATGAAATTGGATTTTCATTAAATGTTGTAATTAATTGTTTATTAAATGCACTTTTTTCAATTGTATTTTTATGTCCTAAATCATTTGTTTTATTAATTATATGTGAATTAAATGCAGTTGTATTAAAATCTTTTTTAGGTGTTGATAAATTTTCTTCTTTTGATTTTATTTTTATTGTTGAAATTGGAGTTTTATTATTTTTTTTTATCTTTTTATTATCTATTAAAATTTTTGATTTTTGAATTGAAAAATCATTTAAAATAAAAAGTTTATCTTTATTATTTTTATTATTATTATTATTATTATTATTATGATTATTATTAATATTATTATTAGTATTATTATTAGTATTATTAATATTATTATTAGTATTATTAAGATTTAAATTATTATTTTTACAATTTTGAATAGTATTATTCATAAAATTATTATTAATTAAAATATCATTTGTAGATAAATTATTACTTTTTAAAATAGGATTTTTTCTTTTTCTTCCTCTTTTTTTTGTTTTTTTTGAATGAGTTCTAAACAACAAAATTTTTTTTAACTTTCCAATACATTGTTTATTTTCAACATCAGTATTTTTAAATTTTTCATAATTTTTTTTTTTTTCTTCAAAAAACTTTTCATTTTCACATTTAACAACATTCATAAAACTATTTAAAATATCATTATCAATTTTTTCAATTTCTTCAAAACTTTTTCCTTCAATTTTTTTATTATATTCAAATCCAATATTTCCAATTTTTTTTTTCATAGTAGAATTCCAATGATTTTTAATAGTATTATCTGTTCTTCCAGGTAAAAATTTACATAAATTACTCCATTTATTTCCTAATTTCTTATGCATTAAAAATAAAATCCATTCTTCTTCATTTGACCAAGCAGTTTTATTTACAGTTGGACATAAATGATTAAACCATCTTTCTCTACATTGTTTTCCAATTCTTTCTGGTAAAAAAGATGATATATATGACCATTTTTCAGCACCAAATTTTTCTACTAAAAAAATAAGTTTTTTATCTTCTTCTTCTGTCCATGGTCCTTTATTTGATATTTGATATTTTATTATGTTGTTTTTATTCTGTTTTTTTTTATTTTGATTCTTTTTTAAATTTGAATTTTTTAAATTTTTTGATTTTGGATAATCTATGTCTTCTATTATTTTTTGCTTTATTTTTCTTTTTGAATATTTTGATGTTTCACGTGGGAATGGAAGTTCAGATTTTGGTAATGTTTTTCTATGTTTTTTATTGAGTTTTATCTTACTTTTTTGTGAAATTAGTATTTGATTCCATTTTTAACAAGTTTTTTTAATTAGTTTAAATTATTTTTTTTTTTAATGTTTTTTTTTTATTTTATTATTAATATTAATTCATATTAAGAAATATTATTTTTTTTTATTATTTGATTTTGAGAAAAATAAAGTTAAATATGAATATTATTTATTTTTTTTTTTTTTGTTATTTTTTATGTTTTATTTTTAGGATTATAATTATGAAAATTTATTTTATATTTTTTTCAATTTAAGGTTTTTATGTTAATAATTTGAATTAATTATTTATTTTATATAATGGAAGATATAGATAATGAAGAATATTTAGATTCTTTATTGAGCGCTACTAAATATTGGGATTTCCAAATGACTTTTCAAGATTTAGGATATGATTTAAAAACTGTTAAAAAAATATTTGTTACTTATAATCCAGAAACTTTCGAGGATGCTTTGGATCTCTTAGCTATTTATTCTGAACAAACTCCAAATCAATCAAGTAATGAAAAAATAATAAAAGATAATAAAGAAGATAATACAAAAGAAATTAAATTAGATAATAAAGAAGATAATATAAAAGAAATTAAATTAGATAATAAAGAAGATAATAAAAAAGAAATTAAATTAGATAATAAAGAAGATAATAAAAAAGTTAATAAAGAAGATAATAAATCAGATAATCAAAAAAATATTAAATCAGATAATAAAGAAGATAATAAAGATAATAAAAATGATAGTCTAGATAATATTAAATTAGAAGATATAAATGAAAAGGAAGTAGAAGAAAATTTAATCATAGAAAATTATTCAGAAGAAAAATTTGATTTAGATATAAATATGAAAAAAATGTTATATTATAAAGGACAAAAATCAACTTGTAAAATAATAAAAGATAAAGAAACAGGAATAGGATTTTTTTGTAAAATAAATTTAAATGGAAACAAAATGAGATTTCTTTTAACAAATAATCATATTTTAAATAAATATTCATTAATATTTGAAAATCAAATAAAATGTGAAACTCAAGAAAAAGGATTTACATTACTAATATCTCAAGAAAGAAGATTTTTTACTAATGAAAAATTAGATTATACTGTAATTGAAATGTTTGAATATGATGAAATTGAAAGTTTTTTTGAAATTCAAAATTCTGATGAGAAAATAACATTAAATGAAAAAATTGGAATAATTGAATATTTAGATGATAAAATAAAAATAAAAACTGGAAAAATAAAAGAAATAAATGATTTAGAAATTAAACATGATATTAATGAAGATAATTTATCATCAGGTTCTCCTATCATTTTATTAAATGAAAAAATAAAAGTTATAGGAATTCATAATTTTATTAAAAATGAAAATAATAAACATAATAATATTTTGATTCAGAATATTATTAATAATATGATAAAAAATGAAATAATTTGTGAATATGAAAATAAAAATAAAAATTCTAAACATAAATTATTTCATATAAATTTAAAAAGTAATGAATCAGAAAATTTAGAATTATATTTGAATAATAATAAAATTGATTATTGCATAAATTATACATTTGAAAATGAAGGTAAGTATAATTTAAAATTAGTTTCTAATAATTTACATCTTATTGAAAGTTTAAATTTTTTTGATTGTTCTTCATTAATATCTTTAGATTTATCAAACTTTAATACTAATATTATTTCTGATATGAATGATATGTTTTCTGATTGTTTTTCTTTAACTAATTTAAATTTATCTAATATTAATACTAATAATGTTGTTTCTATGAAAAAAATGTTCTCTAATTGTTCTTCTTTAACTTCTTTAGATTTATCTAATTTTAATACTAATAAAGTTGAAGATATGAGAAGTATGTTCTCTTCTTGTTCTTCATTAACTTCTTTAAATTTATCTAATTTTAATACTAATAATGTTAAAAATATGAGTGAAATGTTTTTTAATTGTAATTCTTTAACTTCAATTGATTTATCTAATTTTAATACTAATAATGTTATAATTATGAATAAAATGTTTTATAAATGTTCTTCATTAACTTCTTTAAATTTATCTAATTTTAATACTATTAATGTTACCGATATGAATGGGATGTTTTCTCATTGTTCTTCTCTAACTTCTTTAAATATATCTAATTTTAATACTAATAATGTTACTAATATGAATTGGATGTTCTTTGAATGTAATTCATTACAATCTTTAAATTTATCTAATTTTAAAACAAATAATGTTGAAAGTATGAACAGTATTTTTTCAAAATGTAATTCATTAAATTCTTTAGATTTATCTAATTTTAATACTGATAATGTTAAAAATATGAAAAACATGTTTTCAAAATGTTCTTCATTAAATTATTTAAATATATCAAATTTTTATTTTAATAAAGACACTAATTCTATTGGAATATTAAAAGATTGTAAATCTTTAAAAAAATTAGATGTTAATAATGTAAAATATCCAGAAGAAGATGTTTTAAAAAAAATTCTGGTTGATATTGATAAAAATTGTGAAATTATTAAAAACAATTAAAACTTATTTTTAAATTTTATTATTAATTTAACGTTTTTAAAATTGATAATTAATAATAACTATCCTTTAAAAACTTTATATAATATAACTAAAACATTAAACAGATTAATTAATTACAAAAAAAATATAAAAATAACTCATTATAATATTATATGATTAGTTTATATTGTTATTTTTATATTTATTTTTATATTTTTATTATACTTTCAGTAAAAAATAAATAAAAAAACAATTTAAAAATAATTTAATAATAAAATATTTTTCCTTATATAAATTAAAAAATAAATTATTATAATAATAAAATGCTGTCAACAAAATATAAATTAGTAGTATCAGATTTAGATGGAACATTATTAGTAAATTCTCATTTACCAAAATTTAATTTAGAAGCAATAAAAAAAATAAGAGAAAAAAATATAAAATTTTGTATTGCAACAGGAAGAGCAATTCAATCAACAAAATATTTATTAAAAGAATTAGAATCATTTAACAAAGAAGAAGAATATTCAATTTTATTTAACGGAAGTGTAATAATAGAACATAAAGATAATAAAGTTTTATATTTTAAAGGAATTGATTTTGAGAAAGCAAAAAAAATATTTGAAATAGGAAATAAATATAATTTGCCAATAATGTTATTTTCAATTGAAAAATGTTATGTTTGGAGATGTGATAAAGATGAATTTGAAAGACAAAAAAAATTAGATGAAATATTAACACCAATTGAAGATTTAAATATAAATTTTATAAAAGAAAAAAAAATTCCAATAACAAAATTTGTTTTAATAAATGATGATCATGATTTATTAATTAAAGTATCAAATGAAATAAAAAATATATTAAATAATGAAATTTTACTTTCTTTTTCTTCAGGTCGTTATTTAGAAATAAATAATATTGGAGTAAGTAAAGGTTCTGCTTTAGAATGGTTAGTTAATTATTTAAATATTGATATTAAAAATACTATTGCAATTGGTGATAATAATAATGATAATTCTATGATTGAAAAAGCAGGATTGGGAATTTGTGTTAAAAATGGTATTCAACAAACTAAAAAAATTGCAAAGTATGTAACTGAAAAAAATTGTGATGAAGGTGCTGTTAAAGAAGTTTTAGAAAAGTTTATTTTAAATGAATAATTCATATTTTTTTTAAGAAAAAAAAAATTTGTTTTTTTTTTAAATGTTTTATTTAAAATAATGTTTGAATTTTGGAATTTATAATTTTTTTCTAGTATTTATTTTTAGAAATAAAATATTTTATGAAAAATATATATTTAATTTTCATATTTTCAAAATATGCTTTAAAATAATTAACAAAAAACATTTTAAAAAATGGAATAAAATTTTTCAATTAAAATAATGAAGTTTAAAATAAAATAAAATTTGAAAAAGAGTATTAAGAATAATTTGTGAAAAATGTTTAAATAAAAGTTAAAAAAATTTTAACAAAAACAAAAGCTAAAAGTATTAAAAAAATTAAATCAAAATATTGTTCAAATATTTTCAAAATATTTTTTAAAATAATTAACAAAAACTATTGTAAAAAATGGAAAAATAAAATTCAATTAAAATAATTAAAATAATAAAATTTAAAATAAAACAAAATTTGAAAAAAATATTTGTGAAAAATGTGAAATTAAAGTTAAAAAAATTTTAAGAAAAACAAAAGTTAAAGTATTAAAATAAATGAAAACAAAATATTTTCTTAATGATTTCCTATATTTATTTTAATCATTGATTTAATGTTTTTTAATGTGATTTAATTTACTTTTTTCTTAATTCTTATTGGTATTATTTTTTTAAATAAATAAAAAAATCTACTTTTTTTTAATTCTAACATGAATAATTTCTTTTTAATTTTTAAGTTAATAATAATATTTATTTAATTTTATTAATGATTAAATTATTAATTTTTTTTATATTCAATTATTTCTTAAGTTTATTTAGGTTCATTTGGTTTATTTTTTAAATTAAAATATTCAAATACTTCTTCATTATTACTATCAACTTTAGGTTCAT
>JAJMZS010003241.1:0-29550 GCA_023807205.1 Isotricha prostoma
TATTAATAGTTGAACCTGCAGAATTACCAAATATAAAAATAATGGAAAAAGATATTGATACAATTGAAACAATAATGCAAAATGATTTAATTGATCATTCAATTCTTCAAGAAATGAGTGCAAAAATATTATTATATATTCATAAATTTTTTCAAACTAATGAAATGGAATGTAATATAAGTTTAAAAATATTAAATTTATGTAAAAAAATTTATACTAATCCTTATACTTTTATTCATAATGAAAATTTTAAAATTATTATTAAGATATATTTAAGAATTTATTTAGCTTTGAAAAATAATTCAAATTTTCATGAAAATGCAAAAAAAGGTTTATTATTAATAATTGATGGTATATTAAAAAAATTAAATATGTCTAATGAATCTTCAGAAAATAAAAGTTTTGGAAAACATTTATTTGATTCTAGTAATAATATTAATATTAGTTTTGATATTGAAAGTGATAAAAAAAAAGAAATATTAAATAAAATACAATTAAATGAATTTAAATTTGTTACTAGTAAATATTTAAGTTACTTAATTGATTTAATAGAAATTCAAAATAAAATAAAAGAAAATTCAGAAAAAGAAAATTCAAAATCAATAATATCAGAATATATAAAAATAATACAAAATAATCATTATAATTCATTTAAAATTCAAATAGAAAATTTAAATTTAGAATCATATAAAGAAAAATTATTTAATGAAAATAATAAAAATCCAATTGGTAAATATGGATGGTGTATTTGTTGTAGAAATACAGCAAATTTTTGGAGTAATAAATTAAATTTTCCTATTTGTAATAATAATAATAATGAATGTGAAATAGAAATGTTAAAAATATTTCAAAATATTATTGCAAGAGGTGATTTTTTAAATATGTTAATTTATTTATCTGTTACTTCAACTGTTGGGGCAAGTGATCAAAATAATGATTCAGAAGTCAATTCTTCATGTCGTCATTTTTGTTTAAAAATTATTAGAAAAATGTTAGAAAATGGGGCAAAATATTTTATTAATGATAATGATGTTATTTATATTATTAAACAATTTGTTAAAGATTCTCTTTTACAAAATACTCTTTCAAATGATATTTATATTTTTAAATCTAGTTTAAAATTATTTTTAACTATATTTAAATCTTATAGAGAACATTTAAAAGATCAAATTGAAATTTTTTTTAATAAGATTTTAATTCAAATTTTAGAATCAGAAAATATTGGTTTTCAACATAAAAATGCAATTTTAGATACTTTATTAATTTTAGCAGATGATTGTAATTTTTTAGTAGAAATTTATGTAAATTATGATTGTGACGTTAATTGTAGTGGAATTTTTCAAAATTTAATTGATTTATTAACAAGAATTATGAATGGATTTTATAGAAAACCAAAATATCAAAATGTCTTAAAAGCTCCTCAAGAAAATTTTCTTTCAAATACAGTTTTAGAATTTTTAAAAAAATTTATTCATAATTTAAATATTTTAGTAGTTAATAATGAAAAAAAGAAAAAAGATGTTATTGAAGTAGAAAATTTTAATGATAATGAAGAATCAAATAATATTTCAATATTAGAAAATAAAGAATATATTGGTGATATTAAAGATAAAATTGATAGAAATTTAAAAATAAAACAATTATTAAGTAAAGCAATAGAGATATTTAATATAGGAAAAAGTTCAAGTGATTGTTTAAAATTTTTAAAAAGACAAAATATGGTTTTTAATGAAGAAGCATTTAATAAAATAAAAGATAACTACATTCAAAATTTAGATAATAGTATAAATTCAAATTCAAATAACATATCATTAAATACAACAATAAATTCAAATAATATAATAGATAAAAATGTTTTAAATAAAAATAATACAATAATAAGTGACACATCAAATGAAGATTTATCAGTTTTAGACACATCAAAAATAACAAATATAATGCAAACACCATTTATTTCAAATATAAACCCTTTATTATATTTTTTAGATAATACAGAAAGAGAAAAATTAAATGATTTAAAATATGAAAATTACATTGCATTTGAAATGGCACGTTTTGTAAGATCAAATTTAAAAGAATTAAAAAGAGAAAGAGTAGGTGATTATTTATGTAAAGGTGATAAATTAAATATAAATATAGTAACATTTTTTATTAATAGTTTCGATTTTAAAAAATTATATATTTTAGAAGCTTTAAGATTATTATTTTCTGAATTGCCTCTCGCAGGAGAAGCACAAGTTGTTGATAGAATTGTACAAATTTTTGGTGAGAAATATATTAAAGATAATCCTTCTTTATTAAAAAATGCTGATATTGCTTATTATGTTTCTTTTTCTATTATTATGTTAAATACTGATTTACATAGAGAAGAAGTTGATAAAAAAATGACTTGTAAAGAATTTGTTAATCAAATTTATTTATCTTGTTCTAAAGAAGATATTTCTGAACAATTTATTATTGATTTATATAATAAAGTTTATAATAATCCTTTAGTCATTCCTGGAACTAAAATTTCAGGAAATAAAAATAAATTAGATTTAATTAAACAAGAAAAAGAAAATATAATGAGAAGTACAGTTAATAAATTAGAAAGTATATCAACAATAACAAATAATTATATTAAAAATGTTGATAATGATAATATTAAACATTTAATTGAATATTGTTGGAGTAATTTTTTATCAATTTTTTCTCAATTACTTGCTGATGATGACGGAGATAAAATTGTTGATATTTGTATTGATAATATATCAACAATGGCAAAAACTCTTGGAATTTTACATTTAGATAATTTTTGTGAAGCTTATATTAATACAATTACAAATATGACAAATATGAATGAAGGAAGAGAAGTTGGTCAAAAGAATATTAAAAGTTTAAAGGCTTTAATTTCTTTTATAACTAATTCTGGAATGTATATTCGTGCTGGTTGGAATAATATTTTAACTATATTATCTAAAATTGAATATTATCAAAATACAGAAAATTATGTTATTATTGAAGATATTAAAAGAAAAAGTAAAATGAGAAATTTAGAAAAAGAAATTAATTTAACTTTACAAAATAAAGAAATAATAAATAAAAATATTTCTGATATTGTTTGTGATAATGTATTTAGTAAAACTTGTTTATTTGATGAAGAAACAATAATAAATTTTGTTAAAAGTTTATGTGATGTATCAAATGAAGAATTAAATCATTATTATAAACCAAGAGAATATTCATTAAGAAAATTAGTCGAAGTTGCTGAATTTAATATTTCAAGAATTCAAGTTGAATGGGTAAAAATATGGAAATTAATAGGAGAACATTTTGTTTTTGTAATAAGTCATTCTAAACATGAAAATATTTGGAGAGATTCTTTAGATAATTTAAAACAAATAATATGTAAATTATTACAAAAACAAGATTTATCAGTTTTTAATTTTCAAATGGATTTTTTTAGACCTTTCGCAATTATTTTTTCTCAAACTGAAAATGAACCTAGTAGAGGTGAAATGATATTATCTTATTTACATTATATTGTTGGTACTTATTCTAAAAATATTCATTCAGGTTGGATTGTCGTTTTTAATATTTTAAAAGAAGGTTTAAAAAGAAAAGATGTTAAAATAAATGATGATATTAAAAAAATGTTACAAAAAGTTTATGATGATTTTAGTATATTTAATAATAATCCTAATCCAGATATTTTTAGAGGTTATATTGAATGTTTATGTTATATGTATCTTGATAAAAATATGAAACAATATGCATTTGAGACTATTTTAAATTTATTTTCTAAAATTATTGATAAATTAGATTCTGATAGTTTAAAAAAAGAAGATGAGAAAAATAAAAATATTGTTAGACAAAGTAAAAATAATAAAAAATTTGAATTTTTAAAAATTTTCTTTTATGGTTTTGATGATTTAATTACTGTTGATGTTATTGAATATTCTAATTTACTTTTTGAAATTTTTTCACATAATAGAGAAATGATTTTTTCTGAAGATATTAATGCATTTATTTATATTTTTTATTGTTTTTTTAAACCTCATTTATGTACTTTATTATTTAATTATTATGATAATAGAATTGATATTTTTGAACAAGAAAATTTAAAAGATTTATATAAAGATTATAATACAGGAGAAAATGTTAATGATAAATATCAAAATATTCAAATTTATATTGAAAAATCTTTAGAAAATGAAATTAATGAATTACAAAATAATAATGATAAATATCAATTAATTATAGGTGAAGGAAAAGAAATTAATGAAGAAAATAAAAATAAATTAATTAAATTTATAAAAGAAATAAAAGAAAGTTATGATAAAGAAAGTGATGTAAGTTTAATAAGTAAAAAAATACAAATTTTATCATCTTTTGATGAAAAAAATTTAGAAATTGGAATGGAATTCTTTTTAGAAAAATTTAAAGAATTAATAGGAAAAATTGATGTAGAAGTATTAAATTATAATTATTTCTTTGAAGATCTCTTATTAACAATGCATGATTTGAGTTTATTTAATAAACAAAGTTCTTTAGTTTTAAGAATTTTAGCAAATAATATAATATCACTTAATAATAAATTATCTAAATCTTCTATTGAAAAAATATCATCAAATAATTTATTTATATTAGATTTATTAACAAATATATCAACAAAAATAAATGAAAAAAAATTAAAAGATATTATATCATTTGGTTGTTCATATACATCTTTCTTAAATGCATTAATTCAATTTTCTTCTAATAATTTAAGTGAAATATATAAAAAAGTTTCTAAAATTTATTCAAAGATACTTCAAATTTATTATGATAATAATTTTGAAGGAATTCAAATTTCAAATTCAAATGAAACTATTGAAATGCTTAATGCTTTAGAAAAAATTCAATTAACTATATTAGATAAATATGGTAATTTAGAAGAATTATTTGATAATTCTTTAATTTTATCTTTTGATTATTTTGGTAAAATATTTGTTAAATATAATTTAAATCAAGACGAAAATTCTCAAATTATAAATGTCATTAAAAATCAAATTGATAATATTATTCCTAAAATATTAAAATTTTTAAATGAAAAAGAATTAGAAATTGTTTTTAATAATTTAATTGATTTTATGGAATCTTCAAATTTAAATTTAAGAGCTTCATCAAAAAAATTATTAAAACAATTTATTAATTTAAAATTATGCATTTTTGATAAATTTAATCCAGAAAAAGAAAAACAAATAGAAGAAGAAAAAAAGAAAAAAGAAGAAGAAGAAGAATTAAAAAATAAAGAATTAAAAGAAAAAAATGAAAACTTAAATGAAAATAAAGACAAAGAAGAAAAAAAAGAATAATAAAATTAAATAAAAAATAAAAAAATAATATTTTAATAATATTAAAATGAAATAATTTAAATTAAAAAAAAAAAATTTTTTTTATAATTTTCAATGATTATATTATTAATATATAAATAAAAACTATTTTTTCTAAAATATAAAGCATCCTTTACTACAAGCAGCTTTAGGTAAAAGTTTTTTCCATTTATTTTTATCAACTAAATGATTCATATCACAAATTAAACAATTTAAAATTTTATATTCTTTCCCATCAACTAAAAAATTATATTTTTCCTTATTTTCAGATATTTTTTCAAAACAATCAGCACAAATTATATGTCTTTCATCAGAATAATCTAATCCTTTCATATAATTTTCTTTAATAAATTGTTTATATATTATAATATCAATTTCATAATAAGAAGCTTTTTTATGATTTGAACGAACATTCATATTTTTTTCAAATTTTTTTAAACAAATTAAACATAATTCTTCTACATAATTTATCATTCTTTCTTCTGCTTTATTTTCATATTCATCAAAATTAATATCTGAAATTTTATCAATTGCTTCTTCAAAATTAAAATCATTTCCACAATGACATTTTGTTTTTGATTTTGAATTTTTTTCAAAACCATTTAATATTATTTTTGAATCTGTTGCTAAATTTATTAAATCTAATAAACAATCTTTACAATAGTGACAATCACAATTTAATTCAATTAAATTTGAGAAATTTTTTGTACATTTATAACATAATGATATTAAAGTTTTTGAACATTTTTCTGTAAATGAATTTTTAAATAAATAAATATAATCAATATCACTTATTTTAATATCTTTTGTTAATTGAATTGGTCTCATATAAAATGAGTGATTTATATAATTTTCATGGAAACATAATTGAATTCTTTCTTTTAATATTTCTATTATTTTTTGATCTAAACAATTTGAACATATTGATTTTTTTACTTTTGGATAATTTATATATGTTGAATTAGTTTTACAATTTGAGCATAATTTTTTTTGTTCTACTTTTTCAACTGATAAAATATCATTAATATTTGGATTATTTTTATTAAATATTTTACTTAATTTATTTATATTTTGATATATAAGATGATAATTAGTAAAAAAATAACCAATATTAATTGTAATATTTGATTGTATTCTTGTAAAATTTTTTTGTTTAAATTCTTTCATATCACCTTCAATATAAAAAATATTTAAATTAATATTAAAAATATTTGGTAATGCATCAATAACATTTCTATTTGGTTCATTATAATAGATAATTCCTAATTTATAATTAAAATTTTTTTTCATAGATTTAACATTTTGATTTGAAATTTCAGAAATTTCTAAATTAATTAAATAACCAAAAACACAATATCTAACATATCTAATTAAAATTTGATCAAAAGAATTATTTTCAATTTCTATAAATGAAAATAATAATATTTCATATGCGTCTTCCCATTGTTCAGCTCTCATTAAATCATAAATAATATTAAAAATAACAAGTGATTTTTCAATATTTAATCCATCATAAATTGGACTTATTTGATTTAATCTATAAATATCAAATAATATAATACAAAATGAATCTAATTCTTGATTTATAATATAATTTTCAAATAATGAAAAAATAAATGCTCTATAAAAAGAATCTCCATTTTCTGGATTTAAATATCTAAATGATTCAAATAAATTTGTTTTAATATGATACATTGTTTCAAAATCTTTATTTGAAAAATAAGAAGGATAAATTAAATAATTTGAGAAGTTATTAAATTCTTTTTTTATATTTAAATAAATTTGATTTTTTTGATTTGAATCAATGAATGAAAAAATATTTTGAAAAGATGAAATATTTGATAAGTAATTTTGAGTTATTATTTCATAATATCCTAAAATATTTTCATTTTGTATTACATTAAAAATACTTGTATTATTTATAATATAACTTTGAAAATAATTATTATTATTAATACCATTTTTTTTATTTTCAATTGAATCTTTATTTTCCCATGTTGTATAATAATTTTGAGAACCTAAATATTCTAAAAAATTAATTTCTGGTTTAATATCAAATTTAGTTATTTCAGGATATAAATTATTAATTTCATTTTCATTTTCTATTATTTCTTTAAATTTTTTATTTCTTGAACTTATAATTTTTATATTTTTATCCATTTTTTTATTATTTAAATTTTCAAGTGATTGATGCTCATTTTCATTTTTTTTATCTTGTTTTTTATGAGATTTAAAAATTTTAATTTCACTATATAATTCATCATTATTATTATTATTATTATTATTAATATTATTTTCATTATTATAAATTTCATTATAATTATTTTCTTCATTTTTAATCATTTCATTCTTTGAATTAACTTTAATATCATCATCAAAATTATCATCTATATCACTATCATCAACATTAACTTTTTTTTCAATTTTTTCAAAATTTTTTTTTCTTGGTGATAAGCCAATAATTTGTTTAATATTAATTCCAATATCTTTATCTATTTCTTTTGTTAATGTTTCTTGAGAAAGATGAATCATTCCTTCATTTTCTTCATTTAATAAGTTAATTTCACTATTTAGTTTTTTTTTTCTTATATTTTTTTTATCTTTTTGATTATTATTATTATTTTTATTGTGATTATTATTATTATTATTTTCAATATTATTTTTCGGCATATTTTTTAAATTAATATTATTTAAATTTAAATCTTTTTTAATTATTTGATTATTTTTTTCATTACTTTTATTATTTAAAAATGGATTTTCAATTTCTTTTTTTTTTTTAAATTTTAAAAATATTTTACCTTGTTCTTTATCTTTTTCTGGTATTTCAATACTATCATTAAAATTAGATGTATTCCTTTGTTCTGGTTTTGTACTTATTCTTTCTTCATTTTTATTTATTAAAGGATAAGGCGCTTCATTTCTTTCTGGTTCTTCTGGAATGTCTATTTTATCAAAATCAACCTTTTTTGATTTATTTGTTTTTTCTTGCTTTAGTTTTTCTAATCTTTCTTTTTCTAATTGTTCTTGTTTTAATTTTTCTAATCTTTCTTTTTCTAATTGTTCTTGTTTTAATTTTTCTAGTCTTTCTTTTTCTAATTGTTCTTGTTTTAATTTTTCTAATCTTTCTTTTTCAAGTTGTTCTTGTCTTAATTTTTCTTGCCTTTCTCTTTCTAATTTTTCTTGTTTTAATTTTTCTAATCTTTCTCTTTCTAGTTGTTCTTGTCTTATTTTTTCTAATCTTTCTTTTTCTAATTCTTCTTGTCTTATTTTTTCTAATCTTTCTTTTTCTAATTCTTCTTGTCTTATTTTTTCTAATCTTTCTTTTTCTAATTCTTCTTGTCTTATTTTTTCTAATCTTTCTTTTTCTAATTGTTCTTGTTTTAGTTTTTCTAATCTTTCTCTTTCTAATTGTTCTTGTCTTATTTTTTCTAATCTTTCTCTTTCTAATTGTTCTTGTTTTAGTTTTTCTTGTCTTTCTCTTTCTAATTGTTCTTGTCTTATTTTTTCTAATCTTTCTTTTTCTAATTGTTCTTGTCTAATTTTTTCTTGTCTTTCTTTTTCTAATTGTTCTAATCTTTCTCTTTCTAATTGTTCTTGTCTTAATTTTTCTAATCTTAATTTTTCTAATTCTTCTTGTCTTATTTTTTCTAATCTTTCTCTTTCTAGTTGTTCTTGTCTTAATTTTTCTAATCTTTCTCTTTCTAGTTGTTCTTGTCTTAATTTTTCTAATCTTTCTTTTTCTAACTGTTCTTTTCTTATTTTTTCTAATCTTTCTCTTTCTAACTGTTCTTCTTCATTTTTTTTTCTTTGTAATTCTTCTTCTTCTTTTTGAATTTTTTCTTTTTCAAGTAAATTATTTGTTTCTTGAGAATTAAAATCATTATTTTGATTTTTAATACTTTCTAAAAATTTAACATCTTTTAAATCTGAAAATAATTCATTTTCTTTTATATCTCCTTCATTTTTTTTATTGTTTGAAATAATTGAATTTCTACTTTTTCCAGTAAAACTATAATCTATTAATTTAATTGGTTCATTATTATAATTAATATTATTTCCAAAATTTGAATTAAAATTATTATTATAGTTATAATTATTAGAATTTTGTTCATTTATATGATTGTTAATATTAAAATTATTTTCTAAATTATTATAATTATTAAAATCGTTAAAATTGTTATTATTATCATTATTTATGATATTATTAATAAATTTATTTTCTTGATTATTTATTATTGGATTGTTTATATTTTTATTTTGAATATTTGAAAAATTTATATTTTTATCATTGAATTGAATACTTAATTGAGAATCTTTTATTCCTGATGAAAATAGATCATCAACAATTTGTCTTTTTTGTTCACTTGTCATTGTATCATTTTTAATTAAATTTTGTGGATTATTGGAATTATATTCTATTTGTTGATTGAACGACATTATATTAATTTAATTTTATTTTAATTTTTATAGGCCCTTTTTGGTAGTTGAAAAAAAATAAGGGAAAAAAATTAATTAACTTATGTTAAAAAATTAAATAAAAACACATTTTTCAGTTAATATAAAATAAAAATCATTTAATATTAAAAATTGAAAAAAAATCAAAATAATTATTATAATGAATTCTACAATAAATGTAATTTTAGTAGGGAAAGATAAAGTAGAAAAAAATATTAAAAACCAATTCATATCAAATAATAATAATTATAATGATATAGTAATAATAATAATGATAATAATAAAAATGAAAATAATAATAATGACATAAAAAAGAAAAAAAAATATTATGAAGAAATAAAATAAAAATTTTTTTTTATTTTTAAAAATAGAATATAATATTAAATAATTTCCTATAACAATAAAATTAAAAAAATTAAAAATAAAATACAAAAATTTTTTAAAAAATCCAAAAAATATAAAAAATAAACATAAAAGAAAAAAATGGATGAAGATGATGAATACATAAAAACAGATTTCATAGGAAAAGGATCAGGAGGAACATTAGTATATAAAGTAAAATCCTTAAACAACGGTCAATATTACGCCTTAAAAAAGGTAACAATATACTTTAATAACGAAGGTAAAAATGATGAAAGTAAAAACGAAATAGAAATATTTAAAACATTAAATCATCCAAATTTAATAAAATATGAAACAAGTTACATAAAAAAAGGAACATTAAATATAATAATGGAATATGCAGACGGTGGAGATTTAACAAATCAATTAAAAAAGCATAAAAATGAAAATAAAAAAATAGACGAAGATTTAATTTGGTATTGGTTTCTTCAAATATGTCAAGGAATAAGATACATGCATTCAAAAAGAATAATTCACAGAGATATAAAATGTCAAAATATTTTTTTAACATCTGAAGGAATAATTAAATTAGGAGATTTTGGTATTTCTAAATTATTAGAACATAGTTTTGATTATTCAAAAACTCCTTTAGGAACTCCTTATTTCTTAAGTCCTGAAATTTGTTCTGGTTCAAAATATAATTTTAAAATTGATATGTGGATGCTTGGTTGTGTTTTATATGAATTAACCACTTTTAGAAAACCTTTTGAAGGAAAAACTATTCCTGAATTAATGGATAAAATTATAAATAGAGAAGTTTTACCAATTCCAAAAAGTTATTCTGAAGATTTAAAAACTTTAATTTCGAAATTATTATGTAAAAGTCCTAATAATAGACCTTCTATTAAAGAAGTTTTAGGATATGATTTTATTATTAATAAAATGAATAAATTTGGTTTTACTAAAAGATATATTGATTGGAATGAATGTTATATTGATGATAATATCAGTAAAAATTCACCTTATTATTCTTTATTTAATTTAAGATTTTTTAATGATAAAAATAATGATAAAGAAAGTAATGGAAATAATAATTCTGATAATGATTATGAAAATATTGATGAAAATGATAATAATGAAGAAATTGATGATTTATCTAAAAAATTAAATAATTTTAATATTTCACCTTCACCAAATATTTCTAGAGAAACAAGTCAAGATAATTCTAAAGAATTATATCAAATTAAAGGAAAATCATATGATAATAGAAATATTCATAATAATAATAATAATAATTCTAATGATAATATTCCAATTAGACAAATTTCTAATCATAATGTTATGTCATTTGAAGATAAAATTAAATTATATAAAAAAAATAACCCAAATAATAATAATGAACTTCATAATAAAAAAGATAATAAAAAAAATTATTTTACTTTAAAACATAATTCTAATCCTAAAGTTAAAGAAATTGAATTTTCAGATGAAGTTGATTGTAATCAATTAAAGAAAAAACCTACTCCTAATGAAGTAGTTAGTAATAATAATAATTATTCTAAAATTTGTATTAAATATGGATTTTTTTGTGAACAATTCTCAAAAGAAAAAATGGATAAATTAATTCAAAAAATTCAAGATTGTAATGGAAATTTAAAAGATATTAATTCTTATATTCAAGAAAATTTTGAAGGTAAATGGAGTGGTAAATTATGTTTATTTTCAGAAAAAATTGTAAATTTATGTTATTGATTAAATTAAAAAATGTGAGAATAAAAATTAATTTGATAATATACTTTATATTTTAATTTATCTTATATATTTTTTAATTCTAAAAAAAAATTTTTTTAAATTTTTTTATTATTATTCATATATATTATATATTAATTAAAATATTCATAATTTTAAAATTAAAATGTTTAAATAAGATAAATTAATTTATAATATTATTATTATAAACAATTTGTAATTTTTTTAATAATTTTGTAATTTTAAAATTTTTGCATCAGAAGTTTCTAAAATTTCATAATTTTCTTCTAAAAAATTTTCTTTATTACAATCTTGATCTAAATAATTTTCATTAAAAGCAATAATCGTTTCTCCTTTATTTTTAATATAACCTTCATAAACAATATATTCATCAATTAAAATTTTAATTTCTTTAACAGCAATATCTTTATATTTTTCATAATTAATAAATTTAATACAATTAATAATTTCAAGTTCATCAAACATAATAATAATTCTATTCATTCCTCCATTTACTTTTTGATTTATATTAGAAAAATTTCCTAAAATTTGTTCTCCAGGATTAATAATAACTTTATCAGGAAAAAAAAATATTTTACCTTTTAAAAAAATATTTTCATTTTTATCATTAATAATTTCAATTGAATTTAAACCAATATATTCTTTATTACCATAAGTAGATAATAATTCAATTTTAATAACAAAACCTGAAGGACAATATGGACAATAATAAGAAAAATTAAATATTGATTTTTCACTTAAAATATTTTTATTATTTACTTCTTTAGGAATTCTTTTATTATTAAAAGGAAATAATATATTTTGACTATAATCTATTCCTTCTTCTCCAGGTGGTTTTAATAAAAAAATTTTATTATATGAATGTATTAATTTTGTATCTCTATAAAATGATATTTTTAATTCTTTTGTACAACAATCTAAAAAATAAGGACAATTATAATTGTAAATTGTTATTTGTTTTATTTTTAAAAATTTTGAAAAATATATTTCTATAAAAGCATTTTTAAAATATGTTAAAAACATATATTTTTGATTATTTATTTCATTTTTTGGATTAAATAAATTATTAATTACTTTTTTATCTAATATAAAATTTTGTCCTTTTGAATTTCCAATATTTGAATTTATACTTTTAATATTTTTATTTAAAGAAATTATTTTATTATTATCATCTAAAAATTCTATTCCAGTTAAACCAACAAATTTATTATTTCCATAATTATTTGTAAAATTTATTTTTAATTTATTACATAATTCATAATTAATACTTTCATTTTCCATTTTTGTTAAAGCTTTTCTTTTAGTTCTTTCTATTATATCATCAAATAAATCAATATTAACTTTTTTTATTTCAACTTCACCTGATTTTAATTCTTTATTACTATTATTATTTTCTTTATTTAAATTTTTTTTATTATGATGAAATTTATATTGTTCAATTTCAATTTTATAAGTTTTATTACTTAATTGATTAATTTTTGGAATAACGCCTTTCCAAATATTAAATTTTTCATCTTGAATAATACAAATATTTTTAATTCCAGAGTCATTAAATCCATTAAATATTTCAATACTTTTTACTTTTTGAGTATTTAAAAAATAAATTTTTAATTTCTTAATTTCACTTTTTGAATATTTACTATTCCAAGGATTATTTTTATCAATTTTTCCTTTTTCAATATTAATAATTTCATTTTCAATATTAAATAAAGTAATAGAATTAATACTAATTTTTGTATTATTTCCCCAATTTGATGAAATTTGAAAAGTTAATAAAGTTAAATTATTTAATCTTCCTTCATTAGAATTATTAATATTAACTTTTCTTCCTCTAAAAATCATATTACTTTTTGGTCTTTTTGATTTACTTGAAGGAATATTTTTTGGAATAATTTTTATTTCTTGTGTTATATCCATTTTTCTTTTTCCTAAATTGATATTTTTATTAATTAAAGCACTTCTATTTCTATATTTTTTATTTATTAATCTTTTCGAATCAGAACTAAAATCTAAATTTGATTTATTATCATCATCATATATTAATTTATTATTTTTATTTTTTGGTAATGATTGAGAAACATTTGAATGAAAACTTGATATTTTACTTTTACCAATTGAAGTATTTACTCTTTTATTTATATTTTGATTCATTGATTTTTGTTTTCTTAAAATTTCTTTTTTTATCATTTCTTCTTCTTTTTTATCATTTCCTGCAGTTAAACAATTTGAATTATAATTTTTTGAATTTGCTCTTTTTAAATTTTCTGAATGTGGAGTTTCACTAATTAAAGAATTTTTATTTATTGGTTTTATATTAATTGTTCCTATTTCATTTTTTCTATTTATTCTACTTGATTTATCACTTTTTAATTCTTTTCTATTTTCTTTTTTATTATTTTTATTTGAATGAATTGGTTCTATATATTTTATTTTTTTTGGATGTACATTATTCATTTTTTATTCTTTTTTATTTTTTTTTTATTTTAAATTTCATTATTTTTTATTTTAATTTATTTAAAAAAAGTAAAAAATGAAAAAAATTATTTTTTTTCTTTTATTTTATATTGTTTATACTTTTACAGTAAAAAATATTTTAATTATTATTTTCCCAGGAGGAAAAAATAAGAATTCATTATTAATAAATTTATTTGATTATTCAATTAAAAAAAATGATAAATATGATTTATATTATGATATAATAATTCATGAAAGTGAAAAAAATATATTTCATAATAAAAAAACAAAAAATATAAATTTAATAACTTATGGAACTGATTTTGATACAGAAAAAATTGATATTGATGATATTGAAAAAAAACCAATATTTAAATTTTATCAATTTAAATTAAGAAGATTTTATCAAGATTTTTTAGATTCAAATATAATTTTAAAAATAAAAAATAATAAATATGATATGATAATTAGTGATAGACCAAATTTTATTTTTTATCTTCTTCAAAATGAATTAAAAATTAATCAAAAAATGTATTTATCAATGAGACCTTTACCTCAATTATTTCCAAATAATATTGAATTAAATCCTAATTATATTCCTAATTTAGGAAGTAATAATTTAAATATTATGAATTATGTTGAAAGATGTTCTAATTTTTTTTCTAGTTTTAATGATAAATTTATTAATTTTTTATCGAATTATGAAATAAAATATTTATTTAATGATTATGGATTTAAAAATATTACAAGTAATTTTGATGTATTAGATTCATTTATTTTAATTCAATATCCTTTTGGAATTACTTATCCTTTGAGTCTTCCTTCAAATGTTAAAATATTAAATTCTATTACTTTAAGTTTATATAATTATTCAGATGAGAAAATTATTTTTGAAGAAAATTTTTTTAAATTTATTGAAATTTATTCTAATATTATTGTTTTTTCTAAAGATATTTTTTATTTTATTGAAAAGAATATTATTCAATTAGTTATAAATGATTATTTTAATGATGAAGAATCATCAATTGGATTTTTATTTATTAATAATGATATTGGAATATTAAAAAATAATATTTTTACAATAAATATAAATGAAGAAAAATATTATAATTATTTAAATGAAATATTAAAATTAAAACAAATATCAATTTTAATAACACCAGCAAATATAAATGAAATCTCAAATTCATTATTTTATAATAAACCAATAATTAGTTTTGGAAATGGAATTTTTCAAAATAATATAAATGGTTATATAAATAGAGGAATGTTTGGAATTGTAATTAAAGAAGAAGAAAAAAATAAGTATAAAATTATTATAAAAACAATAAATAAACTTATAGATAATAATAATGATGAATTTGAAAAAGAAAATAATATTTATATTAAAAATGCAATTAGGATTTCTAATATTTTAAAAAATGGAAAAAATCCTTTTGAAGAATATATAAAATGGATTAATTATGGATTTGAAATTGGTTTTGAAAATTTACAATTAAATATTGTTCAAAAAAATTATGAAATTTTCTTTTTTATTTTAATTACATTCCTTATTACATTTATAATTTCTATTTTAATATTGAAATATATATTAAACAAATTTATATTTAATAAAAAAGAAATAGAAAATAAAACAAAAATAAAAAAAGATTAAAAAAAACACTTATTTAAACAAAATAAAAAAAAAAATATTTTTTATATCATATTATCATTTAAAATTTTATAAACTTCTTCTAAACTAATATCTTTATTAATAGAAATTGTTTTATTTCTACTTGTACTTCCAGATTCAAAATTAATTGAATTTTTTGATAAATCAAAAATATCAGATAAATATTCAATTAAAGCTAAATTTGCTTTATTATTAACTGCTTGTGCATGAACTGCAATTTCAATTGAATCATCATCAATATAAGTTATTCCTTCTTTTTTACTTCCTGGTTTTGCATGAATTGATAATATAATTTTATCATTTTTTTTTTGTATACTTTTTGGTATTTTATTTTTATCCATTTTTTTTAAATGAATTAAATTAATTTAATTTAAATGTTTTACTTTTTTCTTTTTTTTGTTGTTTTTTTTTTAAAATAAGTAATTACATTTTTAATAAATTCAATTATTATATTGAAATAAAATTTAATATAAAATAATTAATCAATGTTTGTTATACTTCAAGCAAATTTAAATTATTTATCAAATTCAAAAGTAGAACGTCGTCAAAAATATGGTAAATAATAAAAAAATATATAACAATATTTAACAGAAAATAAAAAACTTGAAAGAATAAAAGTAGAAATTCAAAATAAAAAAGAAAAAATACGTTCAAATATAAATTTATATCAATCAGACTTATCATCAGATTCAGATGATGAAACAGAAGCAAAAAGTAAAGTTCCTAAATCAAATATATTTAATCGTAATGAAAATGTATTTGATGATTTATTAAAAAATAAAGATGATATAAAAGAAGAAATTATAAATAAACAATTAAAAAAATATAAAAATATAATTAAATATATTGATTTATTTGTAGCAACATTAACAATAATTACTGCATTTTTTTCTCAAATTGAAAATAATCATTACACTAAAATAAATAAAAATAAAAGAATTTTATTAGTAAAATTAGCACAATGTATGTATAAAGGAAAACAATTTAAAAATGAAAGAGGTGAAATAATAGAAGGTGAAAGTATAAAATGTGAAAAAAGTGATTTTGATTCAAGTGAATATGATAAAGAATTTAATACAAAAAATTTTTTAGATTTAATTGATTTTGAAAATGAAGATAGAAGCACAATTCCATTAAATTTTAAAATAGATTCATATTGTGAAATATTAAGAAGTTATATTTTAATATCAACATTAATATCAATTTTAGGAACAATAATATCAAAAAAAATAGAACACATAAGAGAATATGGTTACATTCAACAAAAAGACATTTCATTTTTTAAAACAAAAATATTTTATATTATGTTAAGTGAATGTTTATTATTATCATTAATTCAATATCCAAATATAAAAAAAGTATTGTTTTATGAAGAATTTGGTCATTATGTAATTTATCCTTTATCAACATTTTTATCAACAATAAGTTTACTTCGTATAATTTTCGTATTAAAATATTTAAAAAACTTAACAAGATTCACAGATACAAATAGTGAGAAAATATGTGAAAAATATGCATGTAAAGCAAATGAATCATTTGCCTTTAAAGCATTTCAAAAAGAGAATCCATTTATAGTATTATTTTCAATATTTTTATTATCTTGTTTATGTTTTGGTTATGCAATGCAAAATTTTGAAATATTATATTGGGAACATTATTCAAAAGAAAGTGATAATTATCAAAGTTGGGAATATATTTGGAATTCTTTTTGGTTTGTTTTTGTAACAATGACTACAGTTGGTTATGGTGACTTTTATCCTAAAACTCAAGTTGGAAGAGTCATTACAATTTTTTGTTCTTTAGTTGGTTGTTATTTTGTTTCTTCTATGATGGTTTTTATGACTAATAAAACTGCAAAAAATGAAAAAGAAGAAAAAGCTTTTAAATTAATTATTAGATTACAATATAGAAAAAGTGTTAGAGATTATCAAAGTAAATTAATTTATCATTCTATTGAATATGTTATTGCAAAAAGAGAAAGAGATATTGAAAGTGCAAGAGGATTTCAAGAAGATGAAGTTGAAATGAATGAAATTGAGAAACAATTAAATTATTTAAAAAAAAAAATGAATAGTAGAATTAAAATTATTAATGAGAAAAAAAAAATTATTTTAAATTGTGATATGAATAAAGATAAAGATTTATTATTTGATGTTTATGAAAGAATTTCTACTGATATTAAAAATATTAAATTTGAATTAAATTTTTTAGAAACTTTAAATTTATCTATGAAAAAATTTACTAATTTTCAATTAAAATGTTTAGAAAATGTAAAAAAAAATATAGTATCTACTAAATTTTTTTATGATTTAGTACAAAATAATAAAGAAATTTTTAAACCTTTTCAAAATGTAAAATTACCTTATAATGAAAGTGAATTAACTTTTGGACAAAAAAATGAAGAATTAATTGAAATTTGTAATACTTGTATTCCAAATAATAATAATTTTAATAATAATTTATTAAGTCCAATTCCTCAAATTAATGAAGTTAATGAAAGTGAAGAAGAAGATAAAGAAATAACAAATAATAATAACATTTCTCAAAATAAAATAATTGAACAATTTAGTTTTTTATTTGATACAAATGAAGAAGAAAAAGTACCAAGAACAAAGACAAAAACTTTATATAAAGAAGCTTTTGATAAAGTTGAAATGAGAAGAGCTGAAAGAGAAATTTATCCTTCTAAAACTAAATTAATACAAAAATATGCAGTTAGTGATAAAGGAATAATGAAAGTTAATATTGATGGTCATAAAAAAAATAGTGTTAATAATGAAAATAATAAAAAAAATAATAATAATCATATTTTTAAAAATTATACTGGAAATGGTTTAATTAATAGTTTAAATGTTATTCAAGAAAATAAAAGTTCAAGTTCTTCTGGAAGAAGCAGTATAAGAAGTTATAATAGTGGAAGTAAAAGTTTAGAAAAAAAGACTAAATAGATAAATTTACTTTTTTTGTATTTTTTTTTGTTTATTGTTTATTTTTATTGAATTAATATTTTGAAAAAATAGTTTTTTTTTTAAATTAAATTATATATTTTAAAATATATTTATTATTATTTACTATTATTTAATTATTAATTTTCTTTTTTTTTTAAATATTATTTTTTTATGCTTTTAATATTTGAATTTCTTTTTTATTTTTAGGCATTAAAAATTGTATTAATTTTTTTCCTATATTTTTTTTCTCTTTTATATAAAATTGATATTTCATAATGAATCCTAAATATTTATTTAATCTTTTTTTTAAACTATTATTAAAAAACCAATAACTATCATAATCAAATTTTAAATATTCTTCTTGATTTACATTTAATTTAAAACTATATTTTTCAATACTATTTCCATTAGTTTTTAATAAAATTTTATTTAAATCAAATGAAGGAATTTGAATATTACATTCAAAATCCATTTGAATTAAATTTGAAGGTTGTTTTCCTTGAATTAAATTAGAAAAAGGTTCTTTAAAAGAATCATAATCAATAAATGATTTACTTAAAATAATTGTTAAGCAATTTAAATTACTTTCTTTAATAAAATTTTCACTTTGATAAAAAGTAATAAAAGATTTAAAAGTATCTAAATCAAAATCTCCTAAAATTAAAAATTCAATATTTTTAGATATTAAATTACATATATTTGGTAATTTTGAAATTTGAGCTTGTAAACTAAATTTAATTAAATTCTTATTTTTATTATTTAAATTTATTCCATCTAAAAAACTTTCAATTAATGGATTTTTTTTATTATCAAAATTTAAATTTGGAGCAATTAATTTTAATTCTTGTAATTGAAATTTTTCTCTATTTAACATTAAGAAAATATTAAATAAAAATTTCATAATTACCCAAAAGTAATTTTCATTATTTAATATAACTTTTGGTTGTTCAAAAATTAAAGTTAAACAATCTAATTGTTTCTTAGTTTGTAATAAAATAAAAAATTTTTCAATATTCAATTCAAAATTAGGTAAAACTTTATTAATTAATAAATTTTCAAACTCACCATCATTTCTATACATTATTGTAGAAATATAATTTCCTGTATTTAAAAAAATACTTTTTAATCTTATTCCATTTTCTTCAGTTAATTTTACTAATAAAGGATTTGAATAAATTTCTTGATTTTGAGAAAAAAAATTAACTGATAAATTTTTTAAATTTGAATTATTTTGAATAAAACTCATTATATTTTGAAATGATTCATTTTCCATTGAATTAAATTCTAATGAAAGTGAATGTAATAAATTAATAGGATATAATAAATTTAAAAAATGAAAATTTACCATTGGAACTTTATTTAATCTCATAAAATCTTCTAATTCTGTTTTAAAACTATCAGGAAAAATAATTGTTAAATTTCTTAAAAAAGGAAATTTAGAAATAAAATAAGTATAAATAAAAATTAAATCAAAAATATCTTTATTTTCTTTTAAAGTTTGAAGATAATTTTTAATTGGTTTATTTTTAATTATTGAATTATTATTATTTGTATTTATATTATTATCATTATATTCAGAATTATTATTATTCATTTGATTAATTTGTTCTTCATATTTCATTTTTTTTTTATATTCAATATTAATTAATCTATATAATTTATGACAAGTTAAATCAAATTCAATTTCAAAAACAAAAGGAAATAACCATTCATAATTTAATAATAAAAGAAGATATGCTTTATTTAAATCAGAAGAAGATTCTTCAAAAGTCATTTTTAAAGTTTTTATTCCTTGAAAAATATTCATTAATAAAATAAATTCATTTGGTATAATAAAAGTATTTAAAACATTTTTTGAATTATAATTTCTATATTCTTTAATTAAATCTACATTCTTTGATGGAAATTGTTGTAAATTTAATAAAAATTTCTCATAAGTTAATTTTTTTTTCCATCTTGGTTCTTTTAATTTTTTATAACCAAAACATAATAAAGTTGCAATATCATGAACAAATTGAGATGAAAAAACAAATTCCATTTTATAATTACAAATTGATATTTGTTGACATAAATTTATATTATATTCATCATCATTTATATCAAAATCTCTTAATTTCATATATTCTTCACTTATATGAAATATTATTTCAAATTTATCTAATTTATCTGAACAATCTAAAATTTTAGTAAATATTTTATTTATTTCATTTCCAATTGAATCATCAGTTAATGATAATTCATAAAATAAATTTGTTTTTAATTGAACTAATGATGCATTATCAAATAATTTTAAATTATTTTTGTGATTTATTCTATAATATAAAGTTTCCATATGCAAAAAAAAATAAAAATAAAGTTAAAAAATATTTAAAAAAATTTAAATAAAAAATAATAAATTAAAAAAAAAAATTAAATAAATTTAAATACAAAAAAATTAATACATTAAAAAAAATGCTTAATGATCAAAATTTAACAATAATAATAGATTTAGGATTAAAAGTAACAAAAATAGGAATATCAAAAGAACCAGAACCAAGAAAAATAATATCAACTCCAGAATTATTTAATAAAGATAAATATTTAAATTCTTCAAAACAATTTGAAAATATATTATTATATAAAAAAAATTATGAAGAAATAAAATTAAAAATAGAAGAATTTGTAGATTACATTATTGTATATGTACTTCAATTAAAAAAACCTCCAGCAGAACATTATAATTGTTGTCTTCTTTTAATTGATTTTAATACAATAAAACATTTTCGTTATTTTTATGAATTATTTTCATCTTGTTTACTTTCATATAAAGAAATAACAATTTTAAGAATTGCACCAAAAAATATTTTTCCTATTTTTGTATCTGGATATGGGAGTGGAATAATATTTAATGGTGGTTATTTATTTAGTAATATTTCAATAATAAATAATGGAGTTTGTATTTTTAATAAAGAAATTCCAATTGGAATTTCTTATTTAGAAAAACAATTTAAAAATATGATTTTAAGTGATGATATTTTAAAAGGAGAAATTTTACCAGAAGAATTTGATTCTTTTAAAAATAATTTAAATTTATATATTGAAGATATTTTAATTAAAAATTGTGTAATTGTTAATAAAAAAATATCAAATCAATTACATGATAATTCAATTAAATTAACAGGAGAAGATAAATATTCTTTAATTGATGGATATAAAAATTTATTAATTTTTAAAATTAGTTTTGTTAAAAGAGTTTTAATAGGAGAACAATTATTTAAAGAAAAAGAAGGAAATATTTCATATGAAATATTAAAAATTTTATTAAATAAAGTTCCATGTGAAATTAAAAGAAAAATTTGTAGTAATATTATATTAAGTGGAGGAATGTGTATGTTATTAGGATTTTATCAAAGATTTATTGATGAAATAAATGAATTTTTATTAAATGATGAATTTCAAAGATTAAATACAATTAAAAATGATATTAAAATTCATAAAATTATTTATCCTAGAAATTGTTTATGTTGGGTTGGTGCAAGTTTAATTTCTAATTTTGAAAATGTTAATTTTTCAAATAGAGAAATTATTAAAGATGAACATGATAATATGAATAGAGAAATTTCTTCTTTATTCGATTAAATAATAAATTATGATTTTTATAAAGTAAAAATTTAAAAATATTTTTTTATTTAAAATTTATACAATTTAAAATTCATATTATAAATTTAGAAATACTAATTTTTTTAATTATAAAAATCTTCCTGTATAACTAATTTATTTTTTAAATTTACTGAATTTTTAGTATTAATTAAATCATTTATATTTGATTCAATTGCATTTTTTATATTATCTTCTAAAATATTATCTTTAATATTATAAAAATCATTTTTTATTTCAATTGAACTCATTGGATCACCATATTTTGGATTAATTATTATTTTATTTGAAGTTATTCTTTCTTTTATATAACTATTTCCATTATGATCATTTAATTTGTTTATTGGAATATATTCTTGTTCATTACATAAAGATTCATATAATTCTATTTCATTTTTTATATTAACTTTATTTGAATTTGAACTTGTATTTTCTTTTTTTTCATTTGTAAATTTTTTAATTAATAATTTATCTTCATTTTCTTTATTTATATAAGTTATTTGTGTATTTTTTTCTTCTATGAATAAGTCATTTTTATTAAATGATAATCCAATATTAGAATAAATATTAAATGAAAACATTGGATTAATTTGAAATATACTAAAATTACTTAAATTTGTTGTATTAATATCTAAATTAATATTATTTTTTTTGTTTTTAATATTATAATTATGAATAGTATTCAAATATAAATTTTTTGAAATATTTGCATAATTTTGTAAAATTGAATCTTTATCTAAATTTAAATTTAAATGAATAGATTTTAATGGAATAATTGTATTCATATTATAAATTAAATACATATAAACAATATTATCATTTAAAACAATAAGATAATTTCCATTTTTAATAAAAGACATAAATTTATCTTTAGAAATTTCATTAATTGTATTAATTTCATTTCCATTAAAATTATTATTATCTAAATGTACTTTATCAATAAAAACAATTTTACTATAAAAACAACTATTATTTAAATCATTATAATGATCTTTTTTAACTTTAAAAATATCAATAGCATTAATAATTTTCATATTTAAATATTCTTCACTTTGTTTATTTTTATTATCATCAATTTCAGTATTTTCAATATTTTCTACAATTTGATTATCTCTTAAAGGAAAATTAAATAAATGTGTTGTTCCAGTATTAGAAGTAATACAACAAAAATCATTATTAAAACTCATTTCAAAACTTAATAAATTACAATTTCTAAATCCACGAAAAACTGAATATATTAATTTATATTTTATATTTTTATCAATTAAAGAATCAGAATTATATTTTGAATTTGTTTGAGAATAAAACTCAAATATATAAAAAAATTGAGAATGTTTATTTCCAATTATTATAAATTTTCCATTTTTAATTTGTTTAATAAAACTTATTTTTTTTCTAAAAAAAGGAATTGGTAATTTTTCACAATGAAAATTTTGAATTTGTTTTTCTTTTGCTTTACTTATATCAAATAATGATACATTTAAAGTAGAAGTTTTAGAATCTAAAATATCTAAATTTGATTTTACATTTGTTGATTTTCTTAAATTAATAATATTTTGATAATTTTTTAAAGACCAATCTTTTAATTTAGATATTTTTTTATAAGCCTCAATTGCTAAATTTTCAAAAGTTGAAAAATTATTTTCATTTTGTTCATTATTTAAATTTTCTTTTTCTTCTTTTGAAATAAAATAACATAATATATTATCACTTATATCAAAAATTGTTTCATAAAATATATTTTGATATTTATTTTCTTTTTTTTCTTTATTATTTTGTAAAAAATTATTTCCAATTAAAACAGATTGTGTAGGATTAATATTATTAATTTTATTAACATCATCTAAAGAATTAATAATATCAATTTTATTATCAATCATCATTGAAATTGTTGCTGTATTTGAAGATAAATTTTTATTTAAATTATTTTCGTCAATATGTAATATTTTTTCTAATGAAATTTTAAATATTTTATTACAAGTTTTATTATCAAATATATAAATTTTACCATTAATACATCCTATTCCAAAATATTTTTTCCCAAAATCAGAATGTGATACATTATATTTGAATTGAATATTTTTTATTACTTGTTTATTATTTATTGAATAGAATCTAAGATTATTATTAAAATATATATTTGAATTTGAAAAAATTGCAATAATTGGTTTTTCAAAATTTTTTTCATTTGGAAAATAATTTATTGGTTTAATATCAAAAATATCTATACTGAAATGTTCATTAAAAATAAGTTTAAATTCAATTATTGGTTCATTTTGTAATAAAAATATTTTAATATAAAAATCACATTGTAAAATTATTGATAAAAGATTTTTATTATCATCAATTTTAAGATAACATATTTTAAGAAAATTTATTTTTGGTCTTGTTTCTTTTTGAGAAAAACTTTGATAAATATTATGAATAGATTTATTTAAAACTTTTACAATATTCATTTTTTAATTTATCGTTTTTTTTAACTATATAACATATATAAATAAAAAAAAATATAAAAAGTATTAAAATAATAATATTAAAAAATTTAATAAAAAAACTAAAATTTTAATAATGGGAATATGTACTGCAACTAAAAAAAAAGAAACAAAAAAAAAAGTGTACAAAAAAAATGTGATAACAACAAATTCACTTACATTTTTAGGAGGAAAGACACAAAATAACAATGAAATAACACTTTTAAACAATCCAAATAACTTAAATTTCAATCTTCAATTTCAAAATCAAAACGAAGAATTAAATGATAATATAAATAATTTATTTAACAATAATATAAATAATGATGTATTAAATTTATCAGTAAATGAAGAATTTCCTTCAGATACAAATAGAAAAATTCCATTAAATCCACATAATTTTTCAAATTCAAATGTAGAAAGAAATCAAAATGTAAATAATCAAATTATTCAAAATATAAATAACAATAATAACAATAATAACAATAATAATAATTTAAATGAATCAAATGATGATTCATTAACAGATAGAAATGAACATTTATGTAAAATTTGTCATCAATCTTTTCCTTCAATAAGAGAATTTCAAATGCATTTACCTTTATGTAATGAAATGCAAATGCAAAGAAATATTAGAATTCATAATTCTTTAAATGAAATTATTCATATGGTACATGATTTTAATCAACAATTATCAAATAGAAATAATAATGTTATTTCTCTTTTAAATTTTGATGACGAAATACAAGAATCAAATGAATATATTGATTGGATTTTTAATGAAAAAAATAGAGTTTGGATGAATAATGGAAAGAAATTTTTAAATAAAAATTATTTAAAACAAATATCAAAAATATCAAAAAATCAAATTCAAAATGAGAAATTTTTTATTAAAAGAATTTGGTTTACTAAATATATAAATGATAATATTTATGATAAATCAAATGATAATTCACCTTTAGTTATTTCAAGAGATAATATTTTAGAAGAATCATATAATCAATTTATGACTGATAATGATTTAAATTTAAAAAGAAATGTTCATATTTTTTTTATTGATGAAGTTGCAAGAGATGTTGGTGGCGTTTATAGAGAATGGTATTCTTCTTTATTTGATGAGATTTTTAGTAAAAAATATAATTTTTTTATTGAAAATATTTATAATGGTTTTGGTAAAGGAAGTTTTATTTTACCTGTAAAAAATCCTTTAAAATTTACTAATGAATATTTATCTTATTATAAATTTATAGGAAAAATTATTGGAAAAGCACTTTTTGATAAAATTACTTTAAATTATAATATTAATCAAATTATTTTAAAACATTTAATATCAAAAAATATTCCTAATTTTACTATTGATGATTTAAAATATTATGATATGGAATTATATCTTTCTTTAAATAGTATTTTAAATACTGATATGAATGATAATACTGATTTATATTTTACTTGGGAAATTAATGGAAAAGAAATTAATTTAATTAATAAAGGAAATTCAATTTTAATTAAAAATAATAATAAAAAATTATTTATTGAAAAAGTAGTAAATTTAATTTGTTATGAAAGTATAAAAGAAAAAGTAGATAAATTAAAAGAAGGTTTTAATTCATTAAATTTTGATATAAATAATAATGAACATATATTAAATATTTTTACAATAGAAGAATTTAATTTTTTATTAAGTGGACAAAATAAAATTGATTTAGAAGATTGGAAAAAAAATACAATATATAAAGGTTATTATAATGAATTATATCCAACAATAGAAAATTTTTGGGAAGTTTTAAGTGAATTAAAACAAGAAGAATTATTAATTTTTTATAAATTTTGTACTGGATGTTCAAGAATTCCAATTGATGGATTTGGTTCTTTACAAGGAACAAGAAATAAAATAATGAAATTTTGTATTGAAAGTCCTTCAATGAAAGATAAAATATGTAACCATAATAGATTAATTGAAGCCAAAACTTGTTTTAATAGAATTGTTTTACCTGAATATGAAACAAAAGAAAAAATGAAATCTGCTATTTATACTATTATTAATAATGATACTAATTTTTTTGGATTAGAATAAAAAATTTGTTTTATGGAACATATATAATTATAAAAATTAAAGATCAATTATTTTTTATAAATAAATAATTGTAAATATAAAATATTATTAGTTATTATTGTTATTTATTTTTATTTGAATGGTATTTTTTTTCTTATTAAAATAATAAAATTTTTTATTTTTTTATATAATTAATTTTTAAATTAATTATTAAAAAAATAAAAAAAATAAAGAAAACTTTAAATAAAAATATTTTATTTTATTTAAAAAAATGTCTAATTCAAAAAAGAAAAAAATAAAAATATTCTCAGATGCATTTCCGCCAAATGAATTAGGAGAAAGACAAAAAAGAACACCAATATCAACAACACATTTAACATTAAAAGAAATAAAATTAGATCCAAACGAAATAATATATAAACCTTTAACAAAAGATAACATAAATGAATTATTAATACTTCATAGAGAATGGTTTCCAATAGATTATGAGACACAATTTTTTGAAAATACCTTAAATCCAGAAAACAAAAATTATTTTTCAATTGGTGCTTTTTATAAAATAAATAATAAAGAAATAATAATAGGAAGTGCATTATGTGAAATTCAAGAAATAGATCATAAATTTTTATATCATTCAAGTGAAGATACTTTAAATAAAATATCAAAACATATTTCATTTTTTGAAGAAATGAGTATAACTTTTGGATTTAATAATTTTCATTGTTGTTATATTATGACTATTGGAGTAATTGATGAATATAGAAGTTTACATATTGGAAAAAAAATGTTAGAATTAATTAAAGAAAAATCTCTTGAAGATCCTTATTGTATTTGTATTTATTTAGATGTTATTATTTATAATAAAGTCGCTGAAATTTTTTATAAAAAAAATAATTTTGAAGAATCTACTATTATTAAAAATTATTATAATTTAAATGGGAAATATTATGATTCTATTGTTTATTTTAAAATTTTAACTTTGAGTGAAAAAAAAGAGTTTAAAAAAAAAAATGAAAGCTTTTGTACTAAATTTTGCAATTATTTTTTCTTTTATCCTTTTTATTTATTTATTGATATTGTTACAATTAATTTATTTTGTAAATGTTTAAGAAGAAAAAATAAAATACAATAATTTTTTATTATAATAATTTTTTTATAAATTAATTAAAATAATATATAATTGAATTATTCTTTAATTACAAAAATTATTTTTTTTATTATCAGATTTATTAAAAAAAAAGGTACTTTTTAAAAAAGTGCTTAAAATACTTTATTAATGTGATTGTAGAAAATAAAATTTAAAATGGGTATACTTAAATATTATTCTCCATATTCAACAAATTCAATTGAAATAACAATTCATCTTGAGAATGAGGAGCCATTATTTCCAAATGAATCTTTTGAAAGAATCAAACAAAATCTTAACAAATTTACATTTAATTTAAAACAAAACGGAAATACTATTATACAAAACAGAAATTTTGAAAATTTTGATAACCCAAATTATCCAAGAGGAGATTATATCTTAACTTTATTTTATAAAGGTTTATTAAAAGATATGAATAATTTATTTGAAGATTGTTCTTCTTTTACTAAAATTGATTTATCAAATTTTAATACTTATAAAGTTAAACAAATGAATGAAACATTTAAGAATTGTTCAAATCTTACTGAAATAAAATTTTCAAATTATAAAACTAATTGTGTTGAAGAAATGGAAAATACATTTTCTGATTGTCATAATCTTCAAAAAATTAATTTATTAAATTTTAAGGGTTCAAAATTAATAAGATATCAAAATATGTTTTCAGGAATTAACAATAATTTAAGGTGTGAAGCATCAGAAAATATAATACCTGCAAACAGAAATGAAACACTTGTTTATACTAAGGAAGTAAAAATAATACAACTAACTAATCAATCTATGAGTTCTCAAGGATCAATTGAAAATACTCAAGCATCACATGAAAATATGAATAGGAGGCAAAATGAAGAGGTTGGAAGAGCTATTATACAAGGAGTTCCTAATAATAATAATAATAATAATGAAGTAAACTTATTACATCCTAATGAAATAATAATTCAAAGACGTAATATAGAAGAAAATGTTTTTTGTTAATATATGTTAATTACTTTTATTAAATATTAAATTTAGAAATATTATTTGAATTGAAAATTTTTAATTTTTTTTAATTTTTTTTCACTAATTATAATTATTTGAATTTTTGAATGATTATTTTTACTTTTTTATAAATAAATAAAATAATGAGAAATTAAAAATTTTATTAAATAATTCATAATATAATTATTGATATATTGATTATTGAAAATTTATTCATAAAAAAAAATAATTATTGATAAATAAACAATTTTAACTTAATATTAAGAAAAAAAT
>JAJMZS010003242.1:0-29418 GCA_023807205.1 Isotricha prostoma
TCCTTTAGGACAAGCAGAAACAGAATCTAAAAAAGAATTTTCTCCATGAATCCCAGGTCCTTTTCCTCTAATTAAACATATATCTTTTCCTTTATAATTATGATAATTTAATAAATCTCTATCTAACCAAATTTGATTTCCTATTTTAATTGGTTGACCATAAGAAATTCCATTTATAATTTCTTCATTACCAAATAATATTTCATCAATTACTAAAACTTTTTTTTCTAAATGGAAACTACGACAAGAAAATAAAATTATATGTAATTTTATTGTATATTCTCCTGTTTCTTTAAAAATATGAGACGCTATTAATTTATCTGATTTTTTTTGTTTTTTATTACAATATTTATCATTGAAATTCCATTCAAAAGTTGTTATATTTGTTACGTTTGGTACTTCAAAAAATGCTTTGTAACCTTGTTCTATCACTAATGGACATTTAAACATTATATCTAATACTTGATTTGCTATTAATTTACATTTTAATATTTTTTTATTTTTAAATGTATTTACTTTAAATATTAATTGTTTTATTTCATCTTCTTTTTTTTTTTTCCCTTCTTCTAATTTTAAAAATATCATTTCTTGATTATTACCAAAAATTAATTCTATTTCATTATCATCTGTTATCATTTTAGCTTTTAAATTTGGTGTATTTGGTTTTTTATTTTTTAATTTTTGAACATTAACTTTAGAAGGTTTATTATTATTTTTATTTCTTTTAATACTTTCATTCATTTTTTTTTTAAATTCAGTATCTAAAATTTCATCTTTACTAATATTATCTCCTTTCATATTAACAATATCATTTTCATATTCATATTCACTTTGTTCTTTCATAATAACATCATAACCATCTTTTTTTTTTTTTTCCTTATTTTCTTCATCATCATCATCATCATCATTTAAATAAAAACCAACACAATAAAATTTCCAAGCATCATTTTTATAACCATCAAATTCATTCCCATAAACTTTATCACTAGTAATATAAATATAATCTTCATTCATATTAAGTAATTTTTCATGTGTTAAAACAATTTTAGCTCTTTCATTATTACCAGCAAATTTAATTAATTCTTCATAATCTTTTTTATAAGGAATTCTCCATCCTAAAGGAATTTCAACTCTAGGATTTTTAACATCAGGTTCAACTGGAAAATCAAAAGTTAACCAAGTTTGATTATAAATTTGAATTGGAATACCATAATTTTTCCCATTAAATATTTCATCTTCATAACCTAATTTAAATGGTTTTGAATCAATATCATTTGGCTCATACATTTCTTCTTTTTCTCTATGACGAAAGGGAACTTCTTTTTGTAATGGTGGAATATATTGCATTCTATATTTTCTTTTTCTTTCTTCTTTTTCATCTTGTGATATTTCTCCATCAATTATTGAATGATATAATCCTAATTTTCTTCTGTTTCTTCTTTCTTCTGAATCAGATGAAGAATTTGAATCTTCGTCATTACGTTTTTTTTTTATTTCGTGTTGATATTTTTTAAATTCGTTGTCTTGTTCTTCTTTTGTTCTTTTTTTATTATATTTACGAGGAATGTATTGGGAACTGTCTATACTTGGATGAGATTTTTGAGATGAATTTTTTGATTTTGATATTTGGGAATTTTCAGATTTTAATTCGTTTATTTCTGATTGGTTTTTTTGGTCTTCTGGTATTTCGTTTTTCTTTTCATGTGTTGAACTACAACCCATTTTTTTAAAGTTTTTTTTTTTCTTAATTTTTTTTTTTTTTGAATATTTTTTTTTACTATATTAAGTTATTATGTTATTTGATTTTTTTTATTTGGGTTTAATTATTTTTTTATTTTTCAGGAAATTTTTAATGATTGAATATTGATTTTTAATGATATTAAATTTTATTTATTCATTATTTAATTTTTGAAATAAAACTATATACTTTTTAACAATATTATTTGATAATTATTTTATTTATAATATTATTAATTTAATTTTTCTTTTAATTTTTTAAAATTTATGAAAAATGATATTACAAATAAAAGAATAAAAGCATATGAAGCAATATATGGTTCTGATATTTTTAATCAATTACCTCAAAAAAGAATAGAAAAAATAAAATATAATTATTATGATGATAATTATAATAATATTAAAAATTATAAATGTTTCAAAAATAATATTAATAAATGTATTAATAAACCTAAACATTTCAATAAAAATTGTTCTTCACCGAATTTATTTAAACCATATAATGAATATAATTCAAATAATAAATTTTTAAATGATGAAAGATATTATAATATAAAATTAAATAATATTTTATATCAACAAAAATTACCACAACAATATTATAGTAGAAGAAATAAAATAGAATCATTAAAATCAAATATATTTAATGATAAAGTAAAAGAAAAACAAAATAAAAAAATTGATAATTCATATAAAATGATCTTACATAATGATTGGAATACAAATTTAGATTGGAGAAATGCAAAAAGTGAATTAATATTTTATAATTGTAATCAATTTCCACAATATGATAATTCATCAAATAATAAAATTTCAACAATTAAAAGAGATAAAATAATAAATTTCTACAAATATTAAATTAAAAAAATATTAAATATTAATAAAAAAATATTATTTAAAAAATAAATATTAATATTATTTAAAAAAATAATGGAAGCTGATATTCAAAGACAAATAAAATTCTTCACAATTTCAAATTCTTTACCAAAAATAGACATTCATGCACATTTAAATGGAAGTATTCGAAAGAAAACTTTATTAGAAAATTTATCCCAATCAGATAGAAATGAAATAGAAAAATTATATATTAAAATGGATTTTCCAAATGCAATGAATTTTTTTAAAATATCTTCAAAAATATTAACAGATTTAAAAATGTTAAGAAGAATAACAAAAGAAATGTTAGAAGATTGGAAAAAACATAATGTAATATATTTAGAAATTAGAACATCATTAAAAGGAAAAGCAGAATTATTTACAAAAGAAGAATATTTAAAAACAGTTTTAGAAGAAATTGATAAATTTAATAATGAAAATGATATGATAACAAGATTAATAATTTGTTTAGATAGAGAAAAAGATTTAAATGATTATGAAGATACATATAATATATATAAAAATTTTCAAAATGAAAATTTAAAAAAATTAATAGTTGGAATTGATTATTCTGGAAATGAAATAAATGAAAAACATAAATATGAAGAAATAATTCCAATATTTGAAAAATTTAAAAATGAAGGATTAAAAGTTACTATTCATATGGGAGAAACTGAAAATTATCAAATATTTCCTTTTGATAAATTTTTACCTGATAGAGTATCACATTGTTATTTTTTAAAAGAAGAACATTATTTAGAAATATTAAAAAGAAATATTCATATTGAAGTTTGTCCAACTTGTTCTTTTAAAATAACTAATCAAATTGATTTTTCTAAAATACCTTTAAAAAATTTTTGGAATAAAAAAATTAATGATATAAATGGAAATGAAATTGTTTTTAAAAATATTTCTATTAATACTGATGATACTATGTTAATTTTAAGTGATATTAGTCAAGAATATTATGAAATTGGTGTTAATTTTAAATTAAATGTTGAAGATATTAAAAATATACTTTTAAATACAATTGATAATATATTTGAAAAAGATGAAGAAGTTAGGAATAAATTAAAAGATAAAGTTAAAAATTTTTATGATGATGATTAAAAAATTTGTTTTTTTTTATTTTTTTTAAATTTTAATTCTTATTTTAGAATATTTTTATAATGTTTATTTATATTTTATATAATTTTTCTTCAGAAAAAAAATGGAATTAGATAAATTTGAGTCAAATGCAGAAATTCAAGATTTATTTTTTAACTTTAATGGAATTGGAAAAGAAGATTTCAAAGAAGAAAAAAAATCAAAGAAAAAAAAGAAAAAACAAAAAAAATTGGAAGAAGAAAAAAACGAACCATATATAATAAAAGGTCAAGTATATAAAAAGAAAAAAGTGAAAAAAATATATACAGATGAAGAACAATTACAAGAATATAAAAATAAACATAAAAAAGTAAAAAAGAAAAAAAAGAAAATGAAAGAAGAAGAAGAAGAAGAATTTGAAATTGAAGATGAAATAAAAGAAATAGAAGATAAAGATTTAGAAAAAATTGATATTCATTCTCATAAATTAGGTTTTACAAAAGAAGAAAAAAAAGAAATGAAATTTCAAAAACCATATAGTGCACATGGATGGAAATATACAAATAATAAAATTAAATTACATAAATTAAAAGAAAGTGATAATAATGAAGAAAATTTTGTAAAACCTTATAAAGAAAAAATATTTATGAGAGAAAAAGATATAAATTTATTTCCTATTGAAAATAAAGGAAATAATATTATTGATAATAAAAAAAAAAGATTAAAAACTTCTCAAATAAAAAGAACTTTTCATTATCTTGAACCAATTAAAAAAAAAGTTGAAAAAAAAAATAAATATAGTGATTATGAAGAAAGTGAAGAAAATGAAGAAAGTGATATTTTAATTTTTGGTGAAGAAAATGATATTGATATTGATAAAGTTGATTCAACTGAAAAAAAAATTAAAGATAATTATGAAAGTTTTCAAAAGACTAATGAAACTTTATCTGAAATGAAAAATATTATGTCAAAGAAAGAATATGATAAATTAATTAATGATATGGGAAAAAATAATAATAATAATAATGAAGATAATAAAAGTAAAAATGAGTTTTTTAAAGAAGAAAAAAGTTTAAAAGGTGATAATATTGATATTAGTAATAAAGATAATTTTGAAAATGAAAAAATTAAATTTGAAGAATTACAAAATAGAATTAAAGATGAAATTAAAAAAAAAGGAAATTTTGATTTTAATAAATTAACAAAAGAAGAACATGATTTAATTACTAAAATGAAATTATATAGACAAATAGAAGAAAAAAAATTAGAGAAAGAAAGAGAAGAAAAAGAAAAAAAAGAAAAAGAAAGAAAAATAAAAGAAGAAAAGGTAAAAAAAACAATAAAAAATAAAAAAAGACCAAACACATCAAGTCAAATAAATAATAAATATGATTTAAATGAATCAAAAAGAAATATTTTAAATAATGATAAAAATAATATATATAAAATAGTAAATAAAAATAAAAATGATTTAATATCAAATCCAAATAATAAATTTAATTTCTTCACTCAAAAATTTACAAAACAACCAATAATAAAAAAACAATTTATAGGTTGTGATAGTCAAAATATAAATAATCAATTAAATTATATTCCAAAAGTTGGAATGAATGGATTTTTGGTTCATTCATATAATAAAAAAAAGGAATATACAAATAAATATAATTTTAAATCTGTTTTTGTAAATGAAACAGAAGATTTTATTCCTCCTGTTCCTTTTAAAGCTAAACCAGCTCCAAAATTTAATAAAATATTAAATAAAAATAAAGAAAATAAAAAAGAAAATAACGAAGAAAAAAAAGAAGAAATACAAAAAGAATTAAATAAAATATTAGATGAAGAAGCAGAAATGAATCATCCTTTTTTAGCAGAAGTATAATCATATTTTTTTTTTTTAATTTTCAAAATCTAATTATTTAATAAATATATAAATAAATATAACAACACAAAAAAAAATTAAATTAAAAAAAGAACAAAAATAAGATAATTATTATAAAATAAAAATTTTACTTTTTAGAATTTTTAGGTTTTCCTCTATTTCTTCCTCTAATTGCATTATATTTTTGTTTTAATTTTGTTGAATCATCAACTAAAAATTGTTCAATATTTAAATCTTCAGGAAGGAAAAAATATCTTATTGTATTTCCTCTTATTGTTAAATGATCTAAAGTTACTGGGTCATGTCCTTTTAAAGTCATTTTTACTGTTTTTAAATGTGTGTTCATTGATATGTCTACTCCTGTTATATTTCCTGTTACTACTGTTCCATTTTTTAATTCTATTGTTACTTTTTGATTTACTAGTTTCATTAGAAATTTTACTAATTTCATTTTATTTTTTTAAATAAATTTTTCTGATTTATATTTTTTATATTAATTGTTTATTTAATTATTTTTTATTTTGCCAATTTTTTTATTCAGTTTTAAAATCATAATTGTTTATTTAAAATACTAATCAATTTTATTTTTTAATATATTAATAATAAAGATTGTTTTATTAAAAAAATAATTTTTTTAATCTAATAAATATTCATCCTACTTAAATACATATAAAATTTCAATCAATTTAATTTAGAAATATAAATACAAAATGAATTAACATTTTTTAAATATGATATATTATTTAAAGATTTATATATTAATATAAAAATAATTAAATAACCATTTAAATAAATCTTTAATTTAAAATAATTAATTTAATCTATTTTTTTTTAATTTATTCAATTAATATTTCTTTTTTAATATCTTCTTCTCCTTCTAATAACCAATCTTCTTTTTTGATTAAAATTATTAAACCTAATATTTTGATTATTAAACCCTTCAAAATTATTAAATCTTCTATTTCTTTTATAAGTAACTCTAATAAAATCTCTTCCAATTTTTGAATTATCAAATTGATTAATTGCTTTTCTTGCATCTCTTGGATCAGCATAATCAACATTAGCACTTCTTAAAGAATCACCTAATTGATTATAATTAATAAAACATCTTGTTAATCTTCCAATTCTAGAAAAAATTTTATTTAATTCAAATCCTGTTATTTGAGAATCTAAATTATAAACAAATAATTTTCTATAATAAAATGTTCTTTCTCTTAAATTATTATTTTGATTATAATTTATATTTCTTCTTCTAAATATACCAATTCTTCTTCTTCTATTTTGAAAATTAGTTCTTTGAAAATTATTATATTGTCTTCTTTGATAATTTCTTCTTCTTTGGTAATTATAATTTCTTCTATTTTGATAATTATTTCTTCTTATTCTTCTTTGTCTTTGATTATTATTATTTTCAAAATTTTCATTATTGTTATCTTCATTATTAATATTATTATTTTCATTATTATTGTTTTTATTTTGTCTATTTTTATTATTTCTTTGATTTTCTTTTGTTGATTCTTCTCTATTTGATTGATTTTTATTTATTCTTCCTCTCATTCTTCCTCTTAGTCTTCCTCTTAATCTAGTTCTTGTTATATTATCTCTTTTTTTTATTTCATCTTCATTTTCTTTTTCGTTTTCTTTTTCTATTTTATTTTCATTTTCATTTTTTTTTACTTCTGGTACATCTGACATTTATTAATTTTTTTTTTAGATTAATATTTAAAAATATTATTTTTTGATTAAAAATGATTATAAATTATTTTATTAATTAAATAAAGTTCTTAATAATATTAATATCGAAATAATTTATTATAAATATTAGGTTCGAATTATCAATTTTTAGTTTTTTTATTTCTATTATTAAATTTTTTTCAAATAAATAGACTTTATAATTATATGTTCTTCATTATTTATTTATAAATAAGTATTTATATCTATTATTATGATTTAATTTAGAAATATTATTATTTTCAGTTGATATATTAATTTTTGTAGAACTATTATTCAATTGTTTTTCTTTATAAGAAGTATCATGAAAGGTTTCAAATGAATTATTATAATCATTAAGACTTATATTCAATGATTTATTATTTTTATTAATTACAGCATTTTTTGTTGATTTATTTAAAAAATTCATATTTGATTTTGATTCTTTTAAAAATGAAAGTTTTGCTCTTGTTACTGCAGACATAAATTTAGTTTTATTACTTGTATATTCACTTAAATTAGTTTTTTTAATTGGATTATAGAAAAAAGTTTCATTTTCTTTTTCTTTATCTCCATTATTACTATTTAAATCTTTTTTTAATTGTTGATTATAATTTGAATATGTTAGACTGGTTTTTATAAATTTCTTTTCATTATTAATTGAATTTCTTTTATGAATTAGTATATCCTTTTTTTTATTTTCTTCTTTTTCAAAATCATATGATTTATTAAATTCTTTTTTTTTTTCTTGTTTACTTTTCATTAAATTTTCTAATTGTTTAATATCAACATTAATATTCATTGATTTTGTTTTTTGAATATAATTTTTCAAAATTGTTTCAGAAGGATTTCTTATTAAATTATATTTTTGAGCTGAATTAAGAATATATTCATTACTATCTTGTTTAATAATATTTTTTCTTTGATTAATATCAATTGTATTATCATTAACTTTAATATTTTTTTCTTTTTTAATATCAAAAGTATTCTTCTTATTAATTTCATTATTAATATTTAAATTAGTCATTATTTCTTCTTCTTCTTTTTGTTTAATTTCTTTTTCTTTACATTCATTAAATAAACCATATACAAAATGATATACTTCTTCAAAATCATTAAAAGAAATATTAAATACTTTTTCTAATATTGGAATCCATTTATCTAATTTGAAAATATCTCTAGAAATTGCTATACAAGAATATGCTAATAATAAAGGATGAAATTGTAAATAATCAGTATTTGCAACAATAATTTCATCATATATTTGTAAAGGTAAATGATAAATTGAACTACTTAATTTTCTTTTATTTGAATCAATATTAAATATTATACCATACATTAATATTATATTTATAAAAGTATATGTTTCAGGGTAACTTATTTTATAATTTAATGCATCTAAACAAATTATTTCAATTTCAAGAATTCGATTTAAACTTATTTTTTGATTTGGTTTTAAAATTTCTTGAAATTTATTAATTGAAGGAACATTTCTTTTTGAATCATAAAATTTTGCTGAAAGAATTAAAGAAATTATTCCAATTTCATAAACTTTTAATTTAATTTTTTTAGCTAATAATTTATCTAATAAATAAATACTTGAATAATAACAAATTTGACTTAATTTATATTTATTTATAAATTTTTTTATTTCATTTATTAAATTGCTTCTCATTGTTTTTTCAAATGAAGTCAAATCAACTTTTTTTAACATTGCTGGAAATATGTGATCAACTTCTCTTTTCATTGCTTTAAATATATCAAAAAATTGAATTTGAAATTCTTTTGTAATATTATATCTTGGTGTTTTTAATGGTCGAATATTTTGAAATTGGTTTTGACAATTATTATTTGATTTAAAAGAAAATGAATTTTCTTTATATTTTTTCATTTTTTTTTTTTTCCGAATATTTTTTTAAGAATGCTTTAAATTAATATTAAATTATATTATATTTTATTTATTAATTAATATATTATTCTTTTTTTATTTTAATATAAATTCCCATTTCTCAAAATTATCACATAATTTTTCATTTCCAATTCTTTTAATTTCAATTATTTTATTTTCAAATTGAATAAACTCTACATTTTTTTTAATATCATTTTTAATTAATTCAACAGAAGAAATATTATTATTATTCCCAGAAATAATAATTTTCTCAATTTTATTTAAAACCTTATATCCATTTTTTTCCCATTTATTACTAATAACATTATCTTTATAAGTTATTTTCAAAACTGAATAAATTCCCTTTTCATAATCAAAATTACTTTCATCATCAAAATAAATAATTCCTTCAGCAAAATTATTATTATCTAAAGTAATAATTAAAGTTAAAGGATCATTTTTCATTAATAAAGTACTTCTTCTCAATCTCATTTTTTTAGGAATAATACTTCCTCCTTTAATAAAAGCTCCAATAGTTTCTTTACTAATTAAATATTCAATTTCTCCTTTAACTAACAATTCTTCATTATTATAAAAATTATACCATCTTTCATCTTCAGGTAAATATAAATTAATTTTATTTTCTTTATCTTCTTTCCTATTTAAAACAGGTCTTACTAAAATATTTTCACCAAATAAAAATTCATTATTTCCAAATTTACTCATCGTTAATTCATTTTTATAATAAAACCATAAAGGTCTAATTATAGGAATTCCTTTATAATAATGTTTATAAAATTCTCTATAAATATAAGGTATAATTTGATATCTAATAATAATACAATTTTTCATAATTTCAAATTGTTCATAATCAAATAACCAAATTTCTCTTCTATAAGAATGACTATGAGTATGTTGTCTAAAAAAAGGGAAAAAAATACCATTTTGATACCATCTAATATATAAATCAACATCACCATTATCAGCAAATCCTCCAATATCACTTCCAACAAATGAATAACCACTTAAAGATAATTGAATTAACATTGGAATTGTATATTCCATTCCATTAAATGATGATATAATATCTCCTGTCCATAAAGCAGAATATTTATGACTACCTAAAAAAAAACTTCTAGTTAAGACAAATGGTCTTATTTTATTTTCATATTTTTCTTTTAATGCTTCATATGTTTCTTTATGCATTAAGTAACCATAAATATTATGTGCATTTCTATGTTCATATTTTTTATTATTGTATATGAAAGTTGAACTTTTTGGTATTGTATTTCTTTTTATATCAAAAACTGAAGGTTCATTCATATCATTCCATATGTGAATTATTTTAGAATTAAAAAAATAAGAATCTGTTTTTAATATTAAATTCTTCCAATAATTTCTTACTTCTTTATTAAAAAAATCTAAAAATGATGCATCACCACACCAACATTTCCCAATAAAATCTTTTCCTTCAAATTTAAGTAAATAATTTTTTTTCATAGAATCATAATAAATATGATACCATTTATCAACTTTAATATGAGGATCAATAATAAAAACAGCTTTTCTTCCTTTTTTTTCTAAATCAAATAAAAATTTCTCAACTTTTGAAGGTTCAAAAAAATTTTGATCATAAGTAAAATATCTTTTACCATCAGTATGATCAATATCAAACCAAATAGAATCATAAGGAATATTATATTCATCAAATTTATTATCAATTTTTTTCATATCATCAATAGAATGATAAGTATAACGACTTTGATGATAACCTAAAGAGAAAATATTAGGTAAAGGAGTTTTTCCAATAAAACGATGATAAGTTTTATAGAAAGAATCAATATTTTCAGAACTCCAAAATGAAAAATCAAAAATTCCAGTTTCACTCATCCAAATAACATTCTTACCTTCATTAAGTGATTTAACACCAACGAAAGTTTCACTTGGATTATTCCATATAAAACCACCAATTACATTTCCACCATATGATTGAGTCATCATAAATGGAATTAAACCATAAATTCCTGCAAAATTTTTTTGAGGATATTTAAACATATCAATATTATAAAAATGGTAATATTCATCATTATTTGTATCTATTAAACCTACATTTCCTGCTCTTTCTGGTAAACCTGATAAAATTATACTTTCTGGGATTAAAATATCTAATTTTAATGTTTGCATTATATCTTCTTCTGATGATTTGAAATCTTTACCTGGAAATTCTATATCAAATAAATTTTTTGAATTTATAAAAAATACCATTTTGTTATTTATTTTATAATGGATTTGAAATGGAGAAAATTTTATTTCTAATTCGTATTTTACTTTTTTATGAGTATAATAATATAATACTATATTATCATATGAAGATGAGGTTTTTATATTTTTTCTTTTTTGAGAATTTTTCATTTCGAAAGGATCGTCATTTGAATCTAATTCAAATCTGTCTTCACCAATTGGTTTTATTTTCATTCTAAATAAACCACTTTTTAATACAAATAATGTAAATTCTAAATCATGAGGATTTGATATGTAATCATGATTGAAATTTTTTAATGTTCCTTTTATTATATTTGAACTTATTGATATTGTTTTATTATCTACATAATATATTGGTGCTTGTTCACCCCAAAACATAAATCTGTTACAAAATGGGACTTCGTGACAAAAAATTTGTTCATATTCACTTAATGTTTTATTTATGAAATTAAGTAAAATAAAAATTCCAAAATAAAAAAAAACCATAATTCAAAATAAAAAAATAAAAAAAATTAATCTAAAATTTAAAAAAAAAAATTAAAAAAAAAATATAAAGAAGCATAAAAAAAATTAAACAACAATAAAACAAACACTAAAAAAAATAAAAAAAATAAAAAACAATAAAAATAAAAAAAAATTAAAAAAAATGAATTTCAAACATTTACATAATCTTCAAGAAAGTATCGATGGAATGAAAAAAATATTTGCAATATCGTGGTCACCAAATTTACTTCGTTTAGCAGTAGCACACGTAGATGAAAAGCGTTCAGTAAGAATAACATTATATGAAGAAGATGGAAAAAAAAAAGAAATGTTTCAAACAAAACCAGCAAATAAAAATTCAAAATCATATGTAGTAAAAGAAATATGTTTTTCTCCCGATTCAACTAAATTAGCAGTTTCTCAAAGTGATTGTATAATTTTTGTTTATAATTTAGGACCAAATTGGGGTGATAAAAAAGTAATTTGTAATAAATTTGAACAAAATTTTCCTGTTACTGCAATGATTTGGCCTAATAAAAAATCTCAAGAAATTTTTTTTGGTATTGCTGATGGAAAAATAAAAAAAGGAATTTTAAGAAATAATTCTGCTCAAATTTTATATGCTACAGGAAGTTTTGTTGTTAATATGAGTTATAATGAAAATAATAATTATATTATTTCTTGTCATATGGATAATTCTATTTTTTTATATAATTTAGAAAATGATTCTTCTATTAAAATTTGTACTACAAGTTCTATTTCTTATTGTTTATCTTTTTTACTTAATAATCAATTTATTACTTCTACACTTGATAAAAAAATTAATTTTTATAGTGAAAATGGAAATATTCTTCAAACTTTTGATTATTCAAAAGATAATAAAGTAAAAGATTTTACAATAAGTAAAGTTAATAGTAATTTTGATTTAGTTGCTGTTGGAAATTATAATAGAGTTTATATTTATAGTTATAATTCAAAACAATCAAGTTGGGTTGAAAGTTCTATATTAGAAATTGATAATTATTATTCATTTACTGCTTTATGTTGGAAACAAGATTTTGGTGTTTTAGTTACTGGTTCTTTATGTGGTTCTTTAGATATGTTTGAAAGTTGTTTAAAAAAAACTATTATTGATAAATTTGAAATTACTTATATTTCATTATCACAAATTATGGTTAAAGATACTAAAAAAGGAAAAAGAATGACTATTAAATCTAATTTATCTCCTGAGATTTTAAAAGTTAATATACAAGAAGAAAATTATATTATTATTAATACTGAACATTCATTAATTGTTGGTGATTTATCATTACAAAAATTTAGTGAAGTTCCATTTAATTCAACTGGAACTGAAAAATTTGATTTTAATAATTATAATTCATGTTTAGTATATTCAACTGGTGAAATAGCAGTAATTGAATATGGAAATAATGAAATAATTGGATATTTTAAAACAGATTATACACATCAAAATTTAATAAGTGCAAAAATTTCAAGTAAAAAAAATCAAAATATAAAATTAATAGCATATTTAATTGATCCTTTAACAATATATATTCAAGATTTAAATACTCAAAATATAATATTAAATTTTTCAAATGATTCTAATATTGAATATTTAGAATTTAATAAATCAGGAAATAAATTAGTTTTTAGAGACTCAAATAAAAATTTAAATATGTTATCATTGCCAGTTGGAAAAAAAGTAACATTAGTACCTTTATGTACTTTTGTTCAATGGGTTCCAAATTCTGATGTTTTAGTTGCTCAAAATTCTAAAAGTTTATATGTTTGGTATAATATTGATAATTATACTAGTCCAGAATTAATTAATATAAAAGGTTATGTTGAATTAATTGAAAGAAGAAAAGGAAAAATTGAAGTTTTTATTAATGAAGGACCAACTGATGGTAAAGATAATATAACTTCAATTTTTTTAAATGAAAATTTAGTTAATTTAACTCATGCACTTGATGAAAGAGATTTAACAAAAGCAGTATCAATTTTAGATAATTTACCTCAATCAAAAGATAATATATTATATTGGAAGAAATTATCAGAAATATCATTAGAAGAAAGGAATTTAGGAATAGCATTAAGATGTTTTGCATCATTAGGTGATTATTCAAAGATATCATATATAAAAAAAATATTAAAACAAAAAGAAAAAGAACCAAATAATCCATTAGTTGAAGTAAAATTATTAGTATTAGAAAAGAATTTTAAAGAAGCAGAAGAATTAATGTTAAAAAATAATATGATAAAAGAAGCAATTGAATTATATAAAGAATTACATAAATATGAAGAAGCATTAAGAATTGCAGAAAATCATCATATTACAGAATATAATTCAATGAAACAAGAATATTTTGATTGGTTAATTCGTTCTGAAATGTTTGATAAAGCAGCTGAATTAAAAATAAAAGAAGGTTTTTATACTGAAGCTATTAAATATTATATTCAAGGTGATATGCAAGTTAAAGCTGCTAATTTTATTATTAAACATAAAGTTGTTTTAGATTCTAAAACTATTGATTATTTAGTTAATGCTGTTATGCAAGTTGGATTAGTTGATATTGCAGAAAGATTAAAAAAATATGGAATGGAAATTAGACAAGGATCTTAAAAAGTTTTTTTTTTCTTTTGAAAAAAAAAAATGGGTTTTTTATGTTTATTTTTATATTTTGTTTTTTTATTATATATTGTTTTTTTTATTTTTTTATGAATTTAAAAAAAATTTAAATTTTCTTAATTTTGATTTAAATTTTTATTTTATGAAAAAAATTTTAATAATATATTTATTAAATGGAACAATTGAAAAATTGGTTAAATAATGAAATGAAATTATCAAAAAAAATTAATAATATTAGTGAAGATTTTCAAAATGGTTATTTATTTGCAGAATTATTATATAAACATAAAATTATTCCAGATATATCAATATATTCAGATTCAAAATTAGAAAAAGATATAATACATAATTATTGTTATTTAGCAAAAACATTTTTAGATATGAATATTGTATTAGATGAGATAAATAGAAATAAAATAATACAAAAATCACCTTATACTGCACAAGTTTATTTATATAAAATAAAACAATATATTGATAAAAAATTAATAACATTTGAATCATTAAAATTAAAACAAAGTAACTCTATTCATAAATTATATACTAGTTTAATGTATAAAAATAATAATGAAAAATATTTAAAAAGTAGAAATGATAAATTAGAATCAGAAGGAAAAAAAAATGATAATAAAACAGAAGAAAGATTCAAAAATTTAAAAAAACGTTTTAGAAGATTAAAATTTAGTGAATCTGAATATAAATTAATAGAAAGTAATGTTAAAGATTTAGAAATTTATGATGAATCACATAAAAGAATTTTTTCTTTAGAAAAAAATAGAAATGACAAGTTATTAAATTTTGAAAATGAACATTTATTAAAATGGAATAAATCAATGGCAGGAATAAGAGAAGATAAAAAAAAAGAAAAAGAACAATTTGTTAAAAAAGTTCTTTATTATTCAAAAGCATCTTTAAATTATTTTAATAAATCATCAAAAAATACAATTTCAGAAATAAATAATTATGAAGATAATTTAGCAAGATTAGGATTAAATATTCCAGAAGATCCAAAAAAAATAAAAAAAAATAAAATTATTAATACAGATATTTTAATGATGAAATTAAGAGAAAAATTAGATGAAAAAATGAAACAAAAAAAAGATAAAGAAAAAAGAGATAGAAAGAGATTAAAAGAAGAATTAGAAATGAAAAAAATTCTTGAAAGTCAAAATTATATGAATTCAATGATTAATCATATGAATAAAATTACTCGTCATAAAAAAAATAAAAGTGTAATGCTTCCACAAAATAAAAGATATGATGAAATTGAGAAATTAATGCCTAAAGAAGATAATATTAATAATGATAATGATAAAAGTGAAAATGAAGAAGATGAAGAAAATCAAAAAGAAGAAAATAAAAATAAAGAAAATAATGATGAAAATAATGAAAAAAATGAAACTAAATCTTCATTTAATCATATTAGTGAAAGTTCAAAAGGAATGAATTTAATTCAAAATTCATTTTCTATTCATAATAATAATATAATGGTTGGAAATAGAATAACTCTTTTTAAAACTTTAATTACAAATAATAATGAAGAAGATGAAAATAATAATTTAAAGAGAGAGGAAAATGAAAATACTATAATTAATAATAATGAAAATATTGATAATTCAATATTTAATGAAGATGAATATTTCAAAGAATTAAATAAATTGAATTCAAATGCTTTAACAAAAATAATAGAAGAAAAAAAAGAAAAAAAGAAAAAACATACAAATTTACTTTCACCAATAATGAATCAAATATTAGATATAGTAAAAGAAGTAGAAAAATATCAAATTGACAATAATATAGATTTAATAGATAATGAAAAATGGGATAATTTAACTTCAAAATTAATAAATAAACAAATAATAGATTCTAGTATAATTTTAAATAATGAAAAAAAAAATATTGAAAGTGACTATGAAAGTGATTATAATGAAAAAATAAATAAAAAAGATGAAGATGACTTATTTAATTATTGTAATTACATAGGATTATTTAATGATAATATAATACCAAATGATATTAAAGGTTATAAATATAATTTTCCAGATTTATATAATGGAATATATAATAAAGAAAATGGAATTGATATAAAAGATTATGAACCAATTCCAGAAGAAATTGAAAATTTAATTTTACCAAATGAAAAAACTTTAAATACTCAATTTGGACAAATTATTGATATTTCATTAGATAATAGATTTAAAGATAATAATAAAACTGGAATTAATTTTTTAGAACATACTATTATTCCTATTTCAAAAAATGCTTTATATAATTATATTCCTATTAAAATTTCTTTTATGGGTTGTCCTTTAAGTGGAAAAAAAACTCAAATTAAATTTTTATGTGAGAAATTTCCATATTTAAAATTTTATAATTTAGAAAATATACTTTTTGATTTTGTTAAAGAATATGATGAATTAAATATTCCTATTGATGAACATCCTAAAGTTAAATCTGCTAAGAAAAATCAAGTTGAAAACGTTAAAATGGAAATTGAAAAACAAAAAGAAGAATTTAAAGAAATTGAAATTATTATTCAACCATTTTTAGATTTATTAAATATTGAAATAGAAAAAATAAAAAAAGAAAATGAAAGTAATAGAATTATAGAAAATAAAAATGAAGATAATGATAAAGATAATAAAAAAAGTAAAAATAAAAATAAAAATAAAAAAGAAAAAGATAAAAAACAAAATGAAGATAAAGATAATAATGATAATAATATAAATAAAGAAGAATTAATGAAAAAAATAGAAATTCCAGATAAAACTTTATTAAATTTATTAATTTATCAAATAAATAAAGATTTTCCAAATGATGTAAATTCTCGTTTCAATTTAATAACAGATTTAAATAATAAATATATAAAATATCAAGAACTTCAATCAAATATAAAATCAACTGAAAATAAAATTCAAGAAGAAGAAGAAAAAGAAAATGAAGAAAGTTCAAAAAAAAAAAAACCAAGTCCAATATTAACAAATTTAAAAAAAGAATTAGATTCATTAGAAAAAGAATTAGAAAAATTAAAACCAGAATTATATATTGGATTCATATTATTAAATTATCCAAAAACACTTTCTCAAGCAAATCAACTTGAAAATTATGTAACTGGTTATATTTCAGAATTTGATAAACCTTTAGATGAAAAAGAAATAAAATTATTTTCTTATTCTAATATAATTGATATTCCAATTAAAAAAAATTCTAATCATGAATTAATTCATAGTTCAATTGATATTATTTTTAATTTAAATGTTGAAAAAGATGAAATTTTAAGAAGATTTAATGGATTAAGATATGATCCAAAAGAAAATAAATTATATCATATTGAAGATAATCCACCTAATCAAAATGATAAAAAATTAATTGAAAGAATTATAAATGATATTCCTAATTTAAGTAAAGAACAATTTTTAGAAAAAAAAGATATTTATGAAAGAAATATAAATAGTTTATATAATTTTTATAATATTATGGGAAATGGAAAATTAAAAACTTTTAATAATGTTGATGAAAATGATAAGGAATTTTTAAAAGAAATAAATAATGAAATTGAAATTATTACTGAAGAAGTTTGTGATAATTTTTATAAACATTTGGAAGATTTAAAAAATTCAATTGAAAAAGAAAAAGAAAAAGAAGAAGAAAGAAAAAAACAAGAAGAAGAAGAAAAAAGAAAAAAAGAAGAAGAAGAAAAAAGAAAAAAAGAAGAAGAAGAAATGAAAAAGAAAAATAAAGAAAAAGATGAAGAAGAAGAAGAAGAAAATGAATCAGATGATTTTGATAAATTCAATCAATCTCAATTTAATAATAATAATGATATATCTGTTGAATTAGAAGATGAAAAAATAGATAATAAATTAGATGACAATTTAAATAATTTATTAGAAATAAATCCAGTTAGTGAATTAAAAATTTCAATGAGAAGTGGACCAAATTATAATATGATAATATGTGAAATTGATGATTTAAATTATGAATATAATAAATCAATAAAAAATTTTATTCATTTTACTTCTAGACAAGAAAATCATATAATTAAACATTTAAATGAACATCAAAATTTATTTATTCAATTTTTAAATAGGAAAACAGATAAAAAAAAAATTGCTCAAGTTTATATAAATAAATATAATGATTTAATGAAAAATCATCCAGAATTAAAAAATAATCCAAATTTTTATCGTGAATTATTAAATGATATAAGTATAATTAATACACAATTATGGAATGTTATTCAATTAAAAAAAACAGAAGATGTTGAAAAATTACAAACTTTAATAAATGATGGTTATAAAGAAAAAGAAATTGATTTTTTTTATAAATTTATATTAAATATATTTTTTACTGAAGCAAAAAAGTATTTAAGTACTATTAATGTAATTAAACAATATTATTTATATAGTTCTTCTCCTGATGAAATAGAAGATTTTTATATTGATTATAAACATATTATACAAAGTGAAATTGATTCAAATGGTAATATTATTTATAAAATAAATAATTTATTTACAAATTCATTAATTATGATTATTAAACAAGATGAAAAAATAAAAAAAATTTCAGATGATTATAAAGATAAAATGTTAAATAATAATATTAATATTCAAGGTGGAAATTTAAAAGCAATAAATAGAAGAAATACAGGATTTTCTAGTCAATCTTATCATTCTCATCGTTCTGGGAAAACTTCAAAATCTAGAATGAAAAAAAAAGGAAAAAATGCAAATTTATTAAATAATACTTTTAATATTATTGAAGAAGAATTTAAAAATCAAATTAAAAGTGAAAAAAATAAATATAAGTATAGATTGTTATTACTTAAATATTATAGTATTAATTATGTTAAAAATATTTATAAAGTTTTTGATGATACTTATAGTAATTTAGATGAATTTATTATTGATAGTGTTAAAAAACAAAATAGGATTTTAAATCAATTTATTGATTATTTGAAAAATTCTTTAAATAAATTTTTAAATTATATAACTTCTTCAGATTTTGAATTTGATTCTTTTGATATTTATAATAAATATAAATTACATATTGAAGATTATTTTACTAATATTAAAGAAGAAGAAGACAAAAAAATTGAATTAAAAAAATATAATTTTAGTATTATTGATTTATATTCTTTATATAATTTAATTAAGGAATATTCAAGTGAATCAATTCATTATTATGTAAAAACTAATATAGTTAAAGAAATGTTAATTAAACAATATTTTATTGAAAACCCTTCCAATAAAGATAATAAAGCAATAAGTGAAAAAATTAGAGAACTAAATTATGAAAATTATCATTATTTTATTGATTTATTTGAAGAATTTGATGGAAAATTTATTAATATAAATGAATTATTTACAACACTAATTTTAATTGGAAGTAATACAATAACAAATGATAAATGGAAAGAATTAATAACTGAAAATATTTTACATAAAGAAGATTTTATGAAAATTGAATTTTGGTTTGAAAATGATGCTTATTTAAATAATATAATAAATGAAGAAGAGGAAAAAGTAATTAAAGAAAAAGGAGAAGAATATAAAAAAATAGATTTAGTTAAAGAAACTATTTTTGAAATTAATCAAGAAGATGATAAAATTGATATGAGAAAATTAGAAAGAATGTTTAAAATAATAAATGGTGAAGAAATAAAAAAGAAAAAAGAAGAAAATGAAACAAAAAAAAATGAAGAAAATAAAGAAAATGAAGAAATAGAAAATAAAATTGAAAAACAAAATGAAAGTGAAGAATTAAATGATGAAGAATTTAAAAATGAATATGAAGATGAATATGAAAATGAAGAAAATGAAGAAAAAAAATATAAAAAGAATGAAAATTTAAATGATGATATTATTAGAGAAGATGAGGAAGATGATTTTAAAAATTCCTCATTTGAAGAAGAAGAGGAAAATGAAAATGAAAATGAAGAATTAATAAATAAAAAAAACAACAAAAAAATATCAGATAATAAATTATTAATTTTTAATTTAGTTTTTCATATTAATCAATAAGTTATTTTAATAAATTATATATTTTTTTTATGGGAAAATATATAAATAAATTCACTTTTATTCATTTTAGTAATTAAATATTAAATATATTTATACGAAATTACTTCGTAAATTCTTTCATTCTTTTTAACTACTATTATCACTACTTTCATATTCCTCATTATTATCTGAAATAAATTTAGGAGTTTCATTAATTGAATAATCAATTTCTTTTTTTGATTTCTGAATAGAAAATTGTAAATTAAATTTATTTTGTTTTATATTTGATGATTCATTTGGGAAAACTAATTTTAATGGTAAATTATATGTTTTATCTTTATTTTTTATATTTTGAAGTGTTAATGATATTATAGGATTAATTTGTTGCTTTGGTGAAACTTCATTATTATTATTAATAATTGATTTAACTTCTAATTCATTATCTTTAGTTTTTCCATATATCATTGAATTTTTTGGCCAAGATAAAGTTCCATTATTCAATAAAGTTAGACTAAATTTTATTTTTTTATTTTTGATTAAATAATCATAATTATAATTTAATTCAATTTTTTCTTTTTCAAAATTGCATCCATAAAATTTTTCACTATTATCTTCATATTCTTTTGAAAGAAGATCTTCGTTTTTATCATTTATTTTATTATTTTTATTTTTTAATTCAATATAAATTTTGTCAATTTTATTTTTTAAAGTTTCAATTTCTTTATCTAATGACCAATTATTATTTTGAAAAGAATTTGAATTATTTTTACTTGAAATATGTATATTTTGTTTCAACGTTTTTAAATCATTCTGAATATTTAGTATTTGATCACCAAGTCCAATTAAATATGATTTAATATCATTTATATTTCTTTTTAAAACTTTTTTAATATTCATTTCCATTTCATTACTAATTGTTTTAAATTCTTTAATCATTTCTACTTTAAATTTACTTATTTCTTCATTATCAATTCCTCCATCTTTTGAATTCTTAACAACGTAACTTTCATTCTCTGTTATTATTTGCTTATGTGTATAATCAGAGTAATTTTCTTCTTCTATTTTTTCTAATTCTTCTTTTAGGTTTTTATTTTTATTTGATAAAAGGATAAAAATTATTTCATTATTATCATTTGGTTCTAAATTATATTTGTAATCATTTTCATTTTCAATATCCAATCTGTCTTCTTCATCAATTTTATATATTTTTAAATTTCTTATTTCTTCATCATTTATTTGAAATTCATTCTTACATTTTTTCAAAAATTCATCATAATTACTAATCAAGTCAAATTTTCTTTCTTCATTTTGATATTGTACTACCATTAAAATACTCATTTTATTTAACTATTTTATATTTTATTTGTTTTTTATTATTATTTAATAATAATATAATTAATTTTTTACCATTTATAATTAAAAATAATAAATACTTTTATTATTATTTAATTGAATATTTTTTATATTGTACATCTTTCAAATGGTATATTATGAATATTTAAATTAATGTTTTTTAAAATATTCTCAGATTATATTTTTTTTGAATAAAATTACATTGATTCTTTTTATATTATATTTATATATATTTATATAATTTATTTGTTAATTAAAAGTAATATCAAATAAAAAACTTAATTAAATCTTTATTAAAATTAATGTTTTATTTCCCATAATCAAATTGAAAAAAATTAATAATAAAAAAACATTTAATTTTCAGTTTCTAAATTCATTATATCCATAAAAGTTTCTTTTTTCTTTGTTTTACTTTCAAAATATTCAGGATAATATTTTCTAAATTCTTCTAAAAATTCATAACTATCTCCAATTCTATTATTCCCAGTTTTAATAACTCTTAAATTATTTCCATTACTTTGTGCTATTTTTTCCATTAAAACTAAAATTTTTTCAACTGGATTTGGTTCAGGTTGTGGATAAATAATATCTAAAGCAATTAAAGTTAATAAATCAATAAATAAAGATTGTTCAATTAAAATATTATTATTATCATAAATTTGACTATATTGTGAAATTCCAATAAAAAAACCATTTAATTTAGATTGACTCATTAAAGAAGGAAAAATTTCATAATCTTTACAAAATTTTAAGAAATTTTCTCTTGTCATATAATTATTTGTATCTTTAGAATAATAATTAAATATTGGTGTAATTGCTTTATGTGTTATTTCTAATATTTGAATAAAATCTTCTGAGTTTTGTAGTTCTTTTAAATTATCTATTTTTTCATCTATTTCTCTTATTTTTTCTATATTTATATTATTTATATTATTTGGTATAATATTTTCATTTATTATTTTATCAATTGCATCTTTTATTTCTAAATTAGGATAAATAATTCTAGAAATTATTTCTATTCCAATTAAAAATGTATCAAAGTCAATAAATGCTTTTGAATTATTTACTGTATTTATTATATTTTCTTTTTCATTTGTTTTTATATTTGAATTTAATAAAGATAATTTTATAAATAAAGTATCTATTAGATTCATTTCTAAACCAAAATTATTGTTTTCTTTTAATTTTATTAAACCTGAATCTTTTAAAAATTTCATAAATGATTTACTTTTCATATTTTTATAATTAAATTGATCTCCAAAATTACACATTCCTTTAAATATATTTAATAAATGATTTCCATAAATTTCATTTATATAATTTGAATATTCAGGTTCATAATTTTCAAAATTTTTTAAATTAGATTGAAAAGTGCTTTTATTATTATTAGTTTCTTCATTAATTTCTCCATTTAATTCAATATTAATTTTATCTAATAAATCTTGTTGAATTATCACTGTTTGTTTATCATTATGTGTTTTATTAGTTTTCTTTTGCATATTTGTAAATCCTTCACTTAATTCAATTTTTTGAAAAAACATTATTATCATTTCTTCTTTTTTAATTGAAGTCTCTAAATTAATTGAATTTTCTAATTTTGCAAAAGCAATTTGTGACATTTTAATTAAAGATCTAATAAATTTTAAAAAAATAAAATGTTGACCTAAAATATTAGGATTATTAGGTTCATATTTAAGTATTGAATTAATATCTAAATATTTTAAAATATTCTGATAAAAATTTTTATTATTTGATATACTAATATCACTATTTTCATTTGCAATTTCACTTTTATAAATTTGATAAGAAACACTTTTTGATAATAAACCAGGAGTAATATCAAAATCTTTTATAAATTCATAATATTGTTTAATTGAATTATTTTTAATATAATCAATATTATCACTTATTGAAATTTCATGAGGAAAATATATTTTATAAATTTCAAATAATATAGGAACTATTGATGTTAAAATTTCTTCACATATATTTGAATATAAAATATTATCTATATTATCTAATTGTTGAACTATTGTTGAACTTAATATTGAATTATTAAAAGTTGATTCAAAATTTCCATTTATTATTAAATCATATAATGGTAAAATATTTTCTTTTATCATTTGTTTTAAATTTTTTTTTAATTCAATTGGTGATGAATAATTTGGATATTTATATTCTGCTACTTTCATTAATGCATTTAAAAATTGTTCAAAGTTCATACAATTATATTTATTTTCTGATTTATATATTAATTCTAATCTTGTTTGATTAACGATATTATCTTTTATTCCTGATTCTTTAAATAATTTTATAAATTTATGAGATTTTAATATTTTTGTATTTAATCTTTCTCCATATGAACAATAATATTCAAATATTTCTTTTAGTCTATAAATTATTTCATTTAATTCATTATTTTTATTATCTTTTTGTGACTTATTTTCCTTTTTCATATTTATTAAAAAAATAAATTATTTAAAAAATATAATATTTTAAAACCAAATTTAATACCTATAACTTAATATTTTAATTAATATATCAATTTAAATTATTTTTTAAAAAGACAAACATTTTTTAAATTAAGGATAAAAATAAAAAAAATTAGTATTTGTACTATATTCAATAATCCCATTCATACAATCAACTAAAATAATTCTTTTTTCATTATTATCATATTCAATTGAAATAGTATTTGAATTAAAATATGACTTACATGGTAATTTCATTTTATGTTCAAAATTAACTCTCAGATCATTACTATTAAAATCAATAGTATAAACATCATCATAATAATTATCATTATCAAATCCACCAAATAAATAAAATATTCCATTTAAATTAAATAAACCCATTCCTCTTCTCAATCTTCCTTCTTCAATAATAAAATTAACCTCTTCCCATATTAAATTTTCATTTTCATTTTCCATATTTAATTTATAAATCATATCAATATTATAAGAACCAGAAATAACATAAATATTTTCATTAAAATCAAAACATTCTGAATTAGGACAAATAATTGGAAGATCTGGTAAATTTGACCATTTATTTTCATTTATATTATATATTTCACATGATTTTGTGTCTTTTCCACTTATACAAATTATTAAATTTTTCTTATTTGATATTTGATGAATAATATGTGAATAATGATAATTATTCATTGGTGTTAATTCTGTTAATTCTGTATTAAATGTATTTAAATTTTGATTATATGTTAATGTTATTTTTGAAAAAGATTTTATTGTCGAATTTTTATCTGTTAAATCTTTTAATCCTCCACTTATATAAATTACATTATTTTCATTATCATATAGTGAATATGATTTATTTGGAAAAATTATGTTTTGTAATTCTTGAGAATAATGCTTTTTTGTATGTGAATTATATATTAAAAGTCTATTAGAGTTTCCTTCTGGTTTAAAATAAAAAAAATTTGGAAAGAAGTTATTTGATGATAATTCAGTATTTTCTTCATTATTTTTTGTAACATTTTCATTTGATTCATTTTCTTTTTTTTCTTCTTCTATATTTAAATCAATTAATAATTGATTTTTAAGTTCTTCTGAAGTTTTATATAAATCATTTATTTGTTCTGATATTATTTTAAAACTAGATGAACATTGTTCAGAATATTTTCTATAACTTTCAAGTATTATTTTACTTTTTTTATACATAATTGGTAATTTATCAAAATCAACTTCTTGAGTATGTTTCTTTATAATTTCATTAATTTCATTTTTACTTTCTTCAAAAGTAGTAAAAAATTGTTTATAAAAATCTTTATTTTCAAATTGATTTACAGTAGTAAGATTTAATTTAATATTCATAGAATTATTTTGAATTAAAACTAAATCATCTAATAAATCAGAACAATAATTTTGTAAATTAATAAAATTTTCTAACATTTTACTTCCAAAAGTTTCAATATAATTTTTATGTGATCGACAATATTTATTTAACTGTTCATTAATTTGATTATTAAAATTATCAATTGAAATAGAACAACTATCTTGAATATTTAATAAATTATTTTTTAATTCAATGATATTTTCTTGCAATTGTCCATTTACAAAATCATTAACATCTAAAATTTTTTTATCTAATTCAACAGCATATTTATAATTTTCTTTTATATCATCACCTTCTAAAAAATCTTGATATAATTCTTCATTTTCATTATTTATTGATGATATAATATTAATTCTTGAAAAGTTTTTTAAAAAAATTCCTAAATTATTTTTTAATTCATTAATTTTCATTCTTGTTTTAATATCTTTTTCTAAACATCTATAAATAATTGCATATAAAATTTTATTTGAATCATCTATTTTTGGAAAATTACCTTTTGGAATTTCATTAAGATAATAATCATATTCAAAATTACTATATATAATTTTATAATTTTTTTCACCAAAAATATCAATTAATAAACAACCAAATGAATAAATATCAAATGCAGTACTAATTTTATTATTTAAAATATATTCAGGTGGTGAATATTTTATTCTTATATTTTTTATTTGTTCTTCATTTTGAAAATTATTTTTATTTACTAAATAACCAAAATCTAATAATTTAACATTTAAATTTTTATCAACACAAAAATTATCTGGTTGAATATTTAAAATAAATTCTTTTTTTTCTTGAAAAAATGATAATATATTTAATATTTGATTTGTTATTTTTATTTTATCATCAAAATTTAATTTTTTCTTTTTTAAATAAGATTCTAAAGTATTTTGAAAATAATCTTCAAAAACAATATATGCTTCTAAAGAATTTAATCCTACTCCTTTTATAGTAAACAAAAATCATTTCCTTGATATAGTTTATATAATAAAAATTCATTAAGTATTTTTTCATCTTTTGTAATATCAACAACTTTAATAATTATTTTTTGATTATTATATTCACCATAATAAAAATTTCCATAAGCAGTAGTACATATTTTTTGCTTATTATATAAAATAATATCTTCCATTTTTAATACTAATATTCCATTATCTTCCAAATTTTTATCTTCTATTTTTCTTCCAGTCATAAAATTTACTAAATAACCCAAACCATACATTTTAAATTATTTATATTTAAAAAAAAAATAGTAAAAAAATAAATTTTATGAAAAAATATATAATTACAATCAAAGAATTATAATATTTATAGATAAAATGTCAAAAGATATCAAAAAAGAAGATACAAGTGCAGAATGTCGCCTAGAAGATTTTCAATTGAATGAAATGATAAAATTAGATTATGAAGGCTTGGGAAAATTTATTGATGAGGATGGAAATGGTTTTAATTTCAATTCATATGTTAAAAAAACAAAACATAGTTTGTTTTCTCCAATTTTAGTATATTCAATTACTTTCATCAATACAAGAAAAAAAGATTTAGATAAATACAAATTTAAAATTGGAACAGAGACTATAAATAATAATGATGTCCTATATACAACTTTAAATTCAGAAATGTATGATCTTTATTTTTTAAAGGAAAAAAAAAAAATAAAACAAATAGATTGTGATTTCACACAAAAAGAGGAACAATATCAAATTTATAAAAAGGGAAAAGAAAATATTCAAAATAAAGAAGATATAATCAAAAAAATTAATGAATATACAAATATTGAAAAAGAAAAAAAAAATAATGATGAAGAAGAAGAAGAAAAAGAAGAAGAAAAAGAAGAAGAAAAAGAATATTTATTAGAAGAATTAAATTATGAAACACTTTGTGAAATAAAACATAAAGAAATAATTTCAACATTTAGAATGGGATATTCAACACAAGAAAGAATAATTGAAATATTTAAAAAGAATAAAAATGTCGAAGAATGTCCTAATCTAATATTTTATAAAAAGAATAAAAACAATCTTTATTATAACGAAATAGATAGGGTGTTATTTTTAAAGGATAATGCAAAGTTTGATTTATTTAAAATATATTATTCAATAATTAATAATAAGAAAAATTTCTATCAAAATGGAAATATTCTAGAATTAGAAAAGAATAGTTTAAATTTTATTGAAATCAAAAGAAGTTCAAATTCTATTGAAAAACAAATTTTAGAATTAGAAAAAAAAGAAAATGAAAAACAAGATGAAGAAAAATCTGATAAAACTGAAAAAGGAGAAAATGTTTCTCTTAGTAAAAATACATTATCAAAAAAAAAAAAAACCGATTTATATTATTCAATCAAAAATCTCAAAGAATTTTGGATATTATACAATAAAATAGGAATAACATATAAAGAAATAAATTTATTGTATATTTTCGACAGCAATTTTTCAATTAATTTCATTCAAACTTTATTGAAATTGATAAAAGTTCAAATAAAGAAAGATGAAGCTAAAAATGAAGACTTACTAAAGATTAATAATGATATTTCTATAAATTTATATTTGATTCATATTCAATCTGACTTTGAAAAAATCAATAGTATAAATGAGAAAAATAACAATGATTTAGAAAAAAGAATTGCTCAATTAGAAAAAGATAAAAATGATAATTTGAAGACATTGGAAAAATTTGAAAAAGAAAATCAAAATTTAAAAGAAAAATTGGAAAAAAATGAAAAAGAGAATCAAAATTTAAAAGCAAAATTTGAAAAAGAAAATCAAAATTTAAAAGCAAAATTGGAAAAAGAAAATCAAATTTTAAAAGAAAAATTGGAAAAAGAAAATCAAATTTTAAAAGAAAAATTGGAAAATATTGAAAAAGAAAAAAAAATAAAAAAGATGCTCAAAAAAACTCCACTTCAAAGAATTTTAAATAAAGAAAAGTTTGAAAAATTTGATGTGCTTGTTGGAAAGAATTATTATAATTTGTCGACCAAAACAACAATAGACGATATAAATGAAATAGAAATCAATAATGATGATAAAACTATATTAGATACAAAAACATTTTTTAGACAATTTATTGATAATAATAATAATGATAATTTAATAAATTATCATTCTTATTTTTCAAGCATTGACTCTTTTGATAATATTATATTATTAATTGATCATAATTTTAATTTTGAATTTTTAAAAAAAAAATATGAAATAGAAATAATAATAGTTGATCTTTCTTTATATATATTAATATTGAAAAAATCTAGTGTTGACAGTAATAATGATACATTTGTTACTAAAATAGTAAAAGATGTTATTCCTGGATTTAAAGTTGGTGAAAAATATAAATTTTATATTGATGAAAATTTAATTTCTTATTTCAAAAAATTAAATCAATTTAATAATAATATTGTAAATAAAAAAAATGATGAAATAATAATCTATTATCCAAATAATATGTGTTATCAATATATAGTCAAATATATATATTTGGAAAACAATCAAAATCCTGGTTATGCAATTTTTAATGTTTATCAAAGTGTAACAGATATTCCTTTTTCAATTGAAGATGAAATAAAACAAAAAGGTTATCAAAATAATTTGTGTTTTTTACCTATACAATTTTATGATAATAATGAATTTGAAAATATATCAAATTATTTTTCTAA
>JAJMZS010003243.1:0-29312 GCA_023807205.1 Isotricha prostoma
TAGTTTTAAAATTTAATTTTTGAAATAAATCAATAAATTTATCAATTTCCTCTTTTCCTTTCTTTTTTAATTGTTCAAATGAAATATGTTCTAAAATAAATTTTGAATTTTTAAATTTATCAATTTTATTTTTACCTTGAGGTTTTAGGTAATATGGATCTTTTCTTAAGTTTTCCAACATTTCTACATTCATTAACTTTTCATTCAAAATCTTTCTTTCATAAATATTATGTTCTTTTTCTTCTATTTCTTCTGTTATTTTTTGTGGTAAATTATTCATTTTTTTAAATATATTTTTAAGTTTATTTAAATTTTCTAAATTATTTCCGCAATTTGATAAAAGATTTTGATAAAAATTAAAAGGTAATTTTAAGATTTCATATTGTTTTTTTCCAGAAAATTCTTTTATTTTATTTATATTTTCTAATATTTCATCTAATTTATTTTCCTCTGGTTGACCAGAACAATCTTCTAATTTTAAAAATACATTTTTAGGCATTAAGAATTTAGTAATTTGTTCTTTATTATTTTCAATTGTTTTAATCCAATTAGAAAAACTTGAAATTTTTTTTAAAAGACACATTAATTTTTCATATGAATCAGCATATTTAATCATATTTATTATATTTGAATCATCTTTTGCTTTAAACATTTTTTCGTTTTTGAAAAACAAATCTACTATATCAATTTCAAATTCATCTTTTTCATCCTTATATTTTTTTTTTCTTTCTTCAAATATACTTAAAAAGTTTTCTGGTATAACATAATAATAATAATACATTATAACTAAATAAAGTTTTTCTCCAAATTGCATTTTTTTACTTCCTAAAATTAAACTAAGAACTTTATTAGTATTTTTATAAACCAATTTAATCACTGCTTGATGATTTTTTGGATCAATTTTATCTTTAATATAAATTTTATCTTCTTTAAATAAAACAAGTAATTGTTTTACGAAATCCATATTGAAAACTTCTTTGAAAACATTTAAAAATAAAGTAAATTCAATAGTTTTACTATTATTCATTACTTTAACTATATCTCTATTTAAATTTCTTTTGGTATATGTTGTTTGTAAATTATTTTCTCTTAAAAATTCCAAATAATATTTGTATTGAGTATTTTCTGAAAGTGTTTGTTGTTCTGGACATTTAGAAAAATAGCCTACTCTACCATTATATTTCAATTTCAAATTAAATAAATAATTATCATTCAAATTTAAAATATATTTGTCCGAATTATTATCATTGGTATAATAAATTGTAATTTCTTTTTCTTTCACAGTATTTTTATCATAAGTTGATGAAAATATTTTTGCTTCAAATTTATTATTTACAATTGGAAATACCTTTTCACAAACAAAATTTTCAAAGCCTTCTTTATCCATATGAAATTTTTTTGGGTCTATTTTTTTAATTTCTGTAGATAAAATGAAAAATACTTTGAATTCATTTTGGCTTGGATCTGGTTTATCTTCTCTTTTCTTGCTCATTTATTTGTAATAAAATAAATTTTTAACTATTTTGAAAACAATTAATAATATATAAATAAAATAAAAATAGTTTAATAAAAAGATAAAATAATTATTTTTTGATTTTATTTTTGAAACTAATGATAGATGATAATTTAAGCATTGATAATCAAAAAATAAAATTAACATTGATTGACATATTATCTAAAAAATATAAAAATATTAAAAAAAACCTAACATTATATTCATGGGAAAAAGAAGGAAAAAATGTATTATATAATTACAAATATTAAAATAAAAAATAGTTATTACAAAAAGAAAAAATATCATTTACTAATTCAGAAAGAAAAAAACTCAAAACATTACTATTATATGAAATGCCAAATCAATATAGAAAAAAAGTAATTTAAAAAAAAAATATAAAAATAGAGTTTTGGCTAATCTCAAGTGGAGCAAAAAGAGATTTAATAAATAATCCAAATTATTATAATCATTTAACAAAAAATTTCCCTGATTATATTCCTTGTCCTTATGAATCATTAATTGAACTTGATATTAATAGAACTTTTCCATATGAACCATTTTTTAAAAAAAAAGAAAATTTAGATAAATTAAAAAGAATTTTAATTGCTTTTACAAGAAGAAATATATCAATTGGTTATTGTCAAGGTTTTAATTTTATTGTTGCTAAAATATTAAAAATAACAAATAATGAAGTATATAAAAAATTATTTTTTATAGGAAGAAACTTTTTGGATTTTTACTGAAATTATTGAAAGAACTTTTACCTTTAAATTATTTTACTGAATTAGCTGGAATGATGACTGATTTTACTTTAATCAAATATTTAATATTAAGAAATAATGAAGAATTAGATTTACATTTGAAAAATTTAAATTGTGAAATATATTTAAATAATATAATTCATAAATGGTTAATTGGATTATTTATTGAAGGAGTTAGTGAAATTTTCTATTTAACTATTTGGGATTTATTTATGTTAGAAGGGAATATTGTTTTATTTAAAGCTGCATATGGTTTAATTAAAATTATATCAAAAGATATTTTAGAAGCAAAAACAATTGAAAATATTCAAAATATTTTTGAAAATTCAAAAATATGATAATACTGCAAAATTAATTTATTTCTTAGTATTTAAAATATATGATGATTTTAATGATGATGTATTTAATAAATATAGAAAAATTTTATTGCCACAAATTATAAATCAAATTCAAAGTCAATCACATTTTCTTAATGAAATAAAAGAAGATGAAATTGAATGTGATTTAGATTGGCCTTTATGTTCCAAAGATCATAAATATCGACATGAAATAATTGAATTTATTGTTTATAAACAATTAGAAAAACCATTAATTATTGATAATTATTATGGAAATAATGTAAACTTTGATAAAATAAAAAAAGAAAAAAAGGAAAAAGATAAGTTAGATTATTATTGTGAAATTTGTATTGAAAGAAGAAAACATATTTGTGATTCTAAAATTGAATCTATAAAAGATATTTTAAAAGAAAGATATAAAAATGACGAAATAAATTTATTAAAATTTGAAAGTCAAAGAAAGAGAAATTTTACATTATTTAATTCCAGTAAAAGTAATCAGATTTTATCTCATAAAGATGAAACAATATTTAATAAAATAGTTGAAGATATTGAAAAAGAAAATGAAAATATTATCCATATGTCAAAACAAAAAAATGATTATGATTTCGAATTTAATGATTATTAAAAATATTTTATTTAATCAAATAAAATTATGTATATATTAATTATAGAAATTGAATTATAATATTTAAAATGAATAAATCATTATTAATAGTATTAAAACATAAATTTTCATTAATTTTTTTTTTATAAAAAATATTATTTTATTTATAGAAATAGAAATATGTGAATTTATTAATTTAATATTATAAATTTTCAATAGCTTTATGGAAAGTTTCTTCTAAATTTTTTGTATTTGAATTTACAATTTCATCATTATTTGGTTTTTCAGACATTTTTTCACTATAAATATGATTATTTTTTTCTTTTATTTCTTTATCTTTTTTATCTTCTTTTTTTAATAATAATTGACAAATAGATTCATTAATAAAATTATAACTCCACAATTCTTTATCATCACATAATTCTTTCCCTCCAAAAAAAATTCTAAAATTTTTAATATTCTCATCTTTATATTTATTTAATTTCTTTATTTCATATTTCAAATCTAAAACCAATTTATAATTAGAAATTTTTATTTTATCTTGATTAATAAAAAACCTAACAATAATAACAATAACTTCTTCTTTAGGTTTATTTTTTTTAATATCATCAATTTCAAATTTAAAAGGTTCATTAATACAATAATTAGGAATTTCATATAAAGCACCTTTACTATCATAAGTAATATTAATACAATTTTTATAAGGAATAATTCCACCATCTTTCATAATATTTTCTATTTCTTCTTCATTTAATGAATTATCTGAACATATTACATGAAGTAATTCCCAAATTTCACTATCACCTTCAATTCTACTTGACCAAAAATCTTCTCTTAATTTATTTAATTGTGATAATGATATATGACTTATGTATCCTTTCATTTTTTTTATTCCAATACCAACATATTCATTTTCTACTTCAGGAAAATTAAAACTTGGATCGTTTTTACTTTGTAAATATGGTTCAAAATTATTTTGATGAAAGAAAAAGTTATTATAATTATTTTGATTATCATTGGATTGAATATTATTATTATTTTCATTGTTATTATTGTTTATATTATTTTCTCTTTGATTTATATTTCTTTCATTTGAATGTGAATTGTTTATGTTATTATTACTATTATTTAATAGATTATTTAAATCATTAATGTCATTTATTGAATTATTTGAAGGACGAATATTTGATTTTATTACTACATTAGGTTTTAAACATGAACATCCCATAATTTATTTTATTTTTATTTGATAAAATTACTTTCACTTTTATTGATTTATAATAATTAGAATAAATTAAAAATAAAATAATATTAAATTAAAGTAATTTTTTTCTTAAATATTATTTTTAGTAATTATTCTTAATGATTCTAGAAAATAATTTCATTTTACCATAATCAATTTTTTTATGGTAAAGAACAGTAGAAATTATTAGTAAAAATAAGCAAATACTAACATATAATGTATAAAACCAAATAATTTTAGTTCCACTAATTACTTCAATTTCTAATTTAAATATAATTCCAAAAATAAAAGGAATTAATGCACCAAAAATTGAAGCAATATAAGATAAAAATGTAATATAAATATTAGCATTAATTTTCCCTATTTTATAATTATCAGGAATAATTTCTGCAATAAATCTTCTTAATTTTCTTTTTATTATCATATTTGATAATACTATATAAACATAAAGAAAATCAATTACAATAAGTGGGAAAATAAAAATAAATAATAATGATGAAAATGTAAAAATCTCAACATGAAGAAGACTTAAAATGAATTTTTGTTTTGAATAAAAATCATTATATAATTTATGGAATTTATTAAAAGATGCTATTGCTAATATCATAAAATAATAATCATTTGAATTATTTTTAAAAACAATAATTGGATAAATTATATTTAAACTTGATAAAATAAATTCTGATATACAAATATGAAAAGTTAATAATTGGAATAAATATGGAAAATTTTTTTTATATGAATTACATATTGAATTTACACTATCTTTAATTAAATTTACATCTGAAAATTTACTTTTTACATTAAATTCTCCTAATTCAATATTACCTTTATCAACTTGTTCTAATTCTTCTTCTGTCATTTCTTCTTTTGATTTAGAATTTCTTTTTGGTTTCATTATATTATCACTATTATAACTATTATCAGAATCTAATCTTTCAAAAAGTTTAAAATTCTTTATTTTTTTTTTCATTAAAGAAAATTTTGGATTACTTGGACTATTAAAAGTATATAAAGTATAAATCATAGATAATATATTTAAAATAGATAAACATGTTGAAATAAAATAAATAGTATAATTACTATTATTAAAAGTAGTTAAAAAAAGGAATAAAACTCCAATAATAAATCCTAAAAATGTACCATCAATATTATAATCATTATATTTTTTAATATAAAAATATAAAATATTTTTAGGGAGAAATGTCATTAAATATTGTCTTTCTATTTTTCCTGAAGAACCTAATCCAAAAATAAATCTAGAAATAAGAAATAATAATAAATATTTATATTTTCCATATTCCCACCAAGGAATTAAAATTACATTACTACAGAAAATTAAAAAGATATTAATTATTAAAGAACCTTTAAAATGTTTATTACTTTCAGAAAATAAATTTAAAAAAAATGATGATAATAAATTTCCTAAAAATAAAAAAGCAAAACAAAGTCCAATATAATAAACTTTATATTCTCTATTAAAAAATGGAATATAAATTAAATAATTCATATTTTTCATTATTGAATTAAGTAAAACATTATTTAATATAATATCTACATTCGTTTTGTTTAATGTACTTAAATTTCCTTTATTTATTTTTTTTAATTCATGAAATCCACTTGGTGATAAAAATTTTTTAGTAACTAAAACACTACCATCCTTTTTTTTTAATTCCATATAATTATTAAAATCATCTTCATTTGATAAATAAGATGTTGAATTTGTATCATTTGGAGTATTTTGTTCATATTGAAGAAACATTCCTAAATTTAAATATTGAATTCTATAATTGTTTGTCACTGATATTGTATCAATATGATTTTTAATTTCATTTGAATATTTTTTTATTTTTGAAAAAATATTTTTATATAAATCTATATCATTAACATCATAATTTTTATTTTTTTCTATTTCATCACTCCTTTTTGTAAGTAATTCTATTAAGTTTTTAATTAATAAAACTAATTCATCATAAATTTTCATTTTTAAAATATAATTTAAATCACTATTATGATGAGTTAATCTTGTTTTTATATAACGTAACATAAGTGATTTATCATTATAAAAAGGTTTAATTTTTTTATCAAATTTTTTCATTATTTTTCTTATTGCTTCTAAATTAATAAAAACATAATCATTAAATAATCTCGTATCTAAAGTTAATATATATAATTTTTCACATTCTGATTTTATAACCATTTCTTTTATTTTAGTATAATCTTCTTGAGATTTTATAAATACGTTTAATTTTTTAAAAAGTTCTTTTTCAATTGAGGAATAACTTAAATAAAAATTTTGAATTTCTGTATCTAATTTATCAAAAAAATCTTTAATTAAATTAGAATGTTTTATAGATTTCCATATAGAACCTCCACTATTTAAAGATATATAATCCTTTTTTTTTTCTATAGGTTCAAATAAATCATTATTTAGATCATCAGTTGTTCTTATTGTTATATAAATTTGATTAATTGTTTGTTTTAATAATTTATAATTTATATAATTATCTTTCCATTTTGTGACTTTCCTTTCATTTAATTGTTTATTAAATTTCACCATTTTTAATTTTATATAAAAATTTATGATTATTGGTGAAAATTAATATTTTTAAAAATTTAATCAAAAAGGAATTAATATATTTTTTATACTATAATAATAATTAATTTGTGCAAATGGGGAATTGTTTTAGTATATCAGATATTAATAGAAATGGGACTATAAATGTTGATATAACAAATAATTTATCACATAATAATAATTATAAAAATAAACCTACAAATCAAAATAATGATGAATGTTCAATATTAATTAGTTCTTATTCAAATGAACAAAATTATAGTGTTAAATATAAAGAGAGTAATATTAAGCAAGTATATGAAAAAAATAAAGAAAATAAAAATCCACAAAATAAAAATTAATCATTAATTTGTTTAATTCATTATTATAAATATTCTTTAATTATAATTATAATGGTATTATATATTTAATATAAAATTTATTATAAAATTATTTTCAATAAAAATTAAAAAAAAATAAAATAAAAAATAAAATAAAAACCCAAAAAAAAAAAATTTATCATCCAAAAAAACAAAACTCAATATATATTAATAAAAAAAAAAATAAAAAAAAATAAAAAAAAATAAAAATATGACAACCCAAGACCCATCACATTCAGACTTAATAAAACAATTTCAAAAAACCCCAAATACAATACGTAACATATGTGTATTAGCCCATGTAGATCATGGTAAAACATCATTAGTAGATTCTCTAATAAGTTATAACAACATAATATCACCTCGTTTAGCAGGTGACGTTCGCTACATGGATTCTCGTCCTGATGAGCAAGAAAGAAATATAACAATGAAATCATCATCAATTTCATTAGCATATCACTCAGAAAAATATAATAATAATTATTTAATTAATTTAATTGATTCTCCTGGTCATGTTGATTTTTCATATGAAATTTTTTCTGCGTTAAAAATTGTTGATGGTGCTATTATTTTAATTGATGTTATTGAAGGAATTTGTTCTCAAACTGAAAGTGTTATTAGACAAGCTTGGGATGAGAATATTAAATGTGTTTTAGTTTTAAATAAAATTGATAAGTTAATTACTACTGTTCATTTAGATCCTCTTGAAGCTTATGAACATTTAGTTAATTTATTAGAAAAAGTTAATGCTTTAATGGCTAGTTTAATTTTTAGAGATGTTGAATTAGAAAATTTAAATAATAATAATGGGATAAATAATAAGAAAGATAATTTAAAAAAACAAGAAAGTTCTAATTCTATTTCTAGTGTTGAAAATAGTAATAATAATAATAATAATAATAGAGAAAATATTGATAATATTGTTGAAGAGAAAGAAAAAGATTTTTATTTTTCTCCTGAAAAAGGAAATGTTATTTTTGCTAGTGCTTTAGATAATTGGGCTTTTACAATATTTACTTTTGCTGATATATTATCTGAGAAATTTAAATTTAAAAAAGAAAATTTAATTAAAGTTTTATGGGGTGATTATTATTATAATTCAAAAACAAAAAAATTAACTTCAAAACCTCCAAATTCAAATTCAAAACCAATATTTGTTGATTTTATATTAAATAATATTTATAAAATATATCAATCAATATTATTTGATAAAAATATAGAACAAACAAAGAAAATAATATCAAGTTTAAAAGTAGAAATAACACAAAAAGAATTAAGTGAAAATACAATAAATAAAAATCCTCAAATTTTATTAAGAGCAATAATGCGTCAATGGTTACCAATTCCAAAAACAATATTTGATGTTTCAATTGAGCATTTACCAAATCCAATAAAAGGTCTTCAAAATAAAATAGATTTATTATTTCCTCCAATTAAATTTTCACATAATGACTTTATTAAAAATTTAAAAAATAAAATTAAAAATGGAATAATTAATGATGAGAATATACCAACAGTAGCATATATATCAAAAATGATACCAATTCAAATAAAAAATATTCAAGGTATTGATTTTGAAAAAAAAAGTGATGGTGATGAAGTAAAATTTATGGCTTTTGCAAGAGTATTTACAGGAGAAATTAAAAAAGGAAATGATTATTATGTAATTGGACCTAAACATGATTCTAAAAAAAATAAATATGATATTGTTCAATTTAAATTTAATAATTTATATTATTTCATGGGTCAATTTTTAATTATTGATAATTTAATTCCAGCAGGAAATATTTTCTCAATTGGTAATTTAGATAAAAATATTTTTAAAACTGGAACAATTTCTTCTTCTTTTGATTGTCCTTCAATAATACCATTAAATATGAATAAAAATTCAAATATTAAAGTTTCAATAACAACAGAAAATTTAAAAGAATTACCAATTTTAATTGAAGGATTAAAAAAATTAGATCGATGTGATCCAGCAGTTGAATATTATATGCAAAGTAATGGAGAACATATTTTAGTTACTTCAGGAGAAGTTCATTTAGAAAGATGTATAAAAGATTTAGAAGAAAATTTAGCTAAAGTTAAAATTAATATTAGTCCTCCTATTGTAAATTTTAAAGAAGGATTAAGTAATTTAAATTATACTTTTAAAAAAAAAGATTTGAAAAAACAAAAAGAATTAGATATTAAAAAAGAAGAAGAAGAATTAAATGAAATAAAATTAAAAGAAAGAAAATTTAATAATGATATGGATGAATATTATCAAATTGAAGGAGGAGAAAATAATATTGATATTGATGATCAAGAAGAAATATTAAAAAGTTCAATGCCAATGTATATTACAAAAAAAGAACCAATTAAAAAAATTCCTAAAATTGCAAAACATAAAGTTACTGATGTAATTATGAAAGGAGAAAAAAAAATTAATCATTTTATTCAAAAACAAAATCAAAATTTACAACAAAAAGGTTTTGCTGAAGGAATGACTTCAAATAAAAATTGTAATTTTGGAATTTCTTCTTTTGGTATGAGTCAAGAAATGATTAATATTATTGAAAAAAATCAAAAAATTATTGAAACTATTGAACAAAATGGTTTTGAAGTTGATGATGATGTTTATAAAAGTGCTTTAAAATTTAAAAATGAATTAGTTAATATTTGTGAAAATAATAAATTAAAAAAAATTATTGGTAATTATTTATATGCTTTTGGTACTAAAGATGGTGCTGTTAATATGCTTCTTATTAAACATTTAAATAAAGAGTTTACTTTTTTTGAAAGAATTGTTAAAAAAAGTAATGATGAAGATAATGAAGAAGATCAAAAAATTGAAATTAATGGTAATTATGAGGAAGATAAAAAAAATGAAGAATTTAAAAAAGTTGAAGATGAAAAAAATGTTGAAAAGATTGAAGAAGAAAAAATAAAAAATGAAGAAGAAAAGAAAATTGAAAAAGATAAAAAGATTGAAGAAGAAAATAAAATTAATGAAGAAAAGAAAATTGAAAAAGATAAAAAAATTGAAGAAGAAAATAAAATTAATGAAGAAAAGAAAATTGAAAAAGATACAAAGAATGAAGAAGGAAATAAAAAAGAAGAATGTGAAAATAAAAATGATAATATGGAAAGAAAAAATATAAATAAAAATGAAAAAGATAATAATGGAGAACATAAGAAAATTTATAGAAATATAGATGAAGTAATTAATGAAGGAATAAAAAATAAAAATGTATCTTTAAAAGAATTTTTAAATTCAATAAAAATAGGATTTGACTTAGCTATAAAAAATGGTCCATTATGTGAAGAAAATATGTATGGTGTAATTTTTGTATTAGAATTTGTAGAATTTAACAATCCAGAAAAAAAAGAAGATAAAAAAGAAAAAGAAGAAGAAAAAAAGGAAAAAGAAGAAGATAAAAAAGAAAAAGAAGAGGGAAAAAAAGAAGAAAAAGAATCTGAAATAAAAAACACTGATGATGAAAATAAAAAAGAATTAAAAAATGAAATAGAAACTCAAAAAAAGGAAGAAACATCTGAAGAAAATAAAGAAGAAAAAAATGAAGAATCAAAAGAAAATAAAGAAGAAAAAAATGAAGAATCAAAAGAAAATAAAGAAGATAAAAATGATGAATCAACAAAAGAAAATAAAGAAGAAAATAAAGAAACAAAAAAAGAAAAAAATGAAGAATCAAAAGAAAATAAAGAAGAAAAAAATGAAGAATCACCAAAAGAAAACAAAGAAGAAAATAAAGAAACAAAAGAAGAAAAAAATGAAGAATCACCAAAAGAAAACAAAGAAGAAATAAAAGAAGAAAAAAATGAAGAATCAGTAAAAGAAAGCAAAGATAAAAACCAACTATCTCCCAAAAAAGTTCTATTTTCCTTAAAAGTAGAAGAAACATTAGAAAACAAATTAAACACTTTAATTCCTCCATCACAAAGTCCTCAAAAAATAAATCCAATATCAGATGAAACAACAACAAAATCAGACAATAAAACAAAGACAAATCCATCAAATCAAAAAAGTTCAACATACGGTCCATTTTTAGGTCAAATAATGTCAACAATAAAAGAAACATGTCGTAAATCATTTTTAAGTGGTGATCCAAGATTAATAGAAGCATTATATTTATGTATATTTCAAATAAATCAAGAAAATGTAGGAAAAATTCACAGTGTAGTCTCAAAAAGAAGAGGAGAAATAATAAATGAAATTCCATCTGATGAAAATATAAAATGTACAATTGAAGCAATTGTTCCTGTTGCAGAAAGTTTTGGTTTTGTTGAAGAAATTAGAAAAAAAAGTTCTGGTCTTGCTAATCCTATGTTAAGGTTTTATAAATGGAAAATTATTGATGTTGATCCTTTTGATATTCCTAGTGAAGATGATATTATTAATTTTGGTGTTAATGTTGATAGTCCTAATATTGCTAAAGTTTATATTAATAAAATTAGACAAAGGAAAGGTTTACTTACTGATGAAAAAATTGTTAAAGGTGCTGATAAACAAAAAAATTTAGCTAAGAAAAGGTGATTTTTGTTTTTTTTTTTGTTGGTTTTTTTTAGTTCTTTTGTAGATTGGTTTATTTTAGTGTTTTTTTTTTTAATTATTATATTCAGAATTATTATTTTATTAAATTTTATATATTTTAAATTTGTTTTATTTTTTTTTTTATTTTTTTTATTATTTAATATTTTTTTAATTCATTTTTTTTTTTTTATTTTTTTTTATTCGAAATGTTTAGTTCTGTAAAGAGGAAATTTTTAATTTGGTTTATTTGATTTGGATTTTTTTTATTAATATGTGTTTTAATTATATAAAATTAATTTTGTTTAATTTAAATTTTTTAAAGGAACTTTTAACTTTTTAAGTTTTTCTTAGATTTTAATTTAAAAATAAAATTATTTCATTTAATAATATTTTTATAATTTGTCCAAAAACCTTAAAATAAAATATTTATTGATAAGAAGATATAATTTTATCAAATTGAAAAAATTAAAATGGAAAATTCATCATATGAAAAAATAAATAATATCATTGAAACAATAAAATCTACAAATAGGGAAATTAATGATATTATTTTAAATGTTTCAAATTTTAAAAATGAAATAAATCAAAAAATAACTGAAACTGAATTAGAAATAAATAATCAAAAAAAAGAAATGAAAGATTTTTTAGAAAATATTAAATCAGGAAAAAAAGTTGAACAAAATAAATTTAATGAATTAATTTCAAATTCAGATAGTTTAACCAAAATTAATTCATTATCTGAATATTTAAATGAAAAAATAAATCTTTTAACAAAAATCAAAGATATTCTTTTTCTTTCAGAAAATAATTTTAATACTGAAATTTTAAAAGAACCAATTTATATTTCTCCAAATAATAATTATATTAATAATAATAATAATAATAATAATAAAAATTTATTAAGTAAAAAAAAAAGAGGAAGACCAAAAAAAAAAAAATCAACAGAAGAAATTGAAGAAACAAGTTACAATTCAGAAAATCATGATAATAATTTAATTAAAAAAAATGAAGTTTTTTTTACTTTATGAAAAAAAATTTTTAATAATTTCATGAAAAAAAAAATAAATAAATAAATTTAGAAAAAATATTATAAAATCTAAAATTTAAAAAATATAAAAATAAAATTTTTTTTTATTCAAAAAATATCTTTTATAAAGTTTTAATATTCGTTGAAATTTTAATATAAATAAAATAAAAATTAAAAAAAATAAAAAATCAAAAAAAAATTATTTTTTAATTTTTTATTTTATATTAAATAATATAAAAAAATGTTTATGATAGTTTCCCCAGATGATTGTCAAGTTTATGAAATGAAATTAAAAAAATATAAAAAAGAAATAAATTATATTCAAGAGTTAGTTGCATATGCTTCATTAGATTTAGTTGATAATCAAGAATGGAATTCTGGAAATACAAATATGAATCTTAAAAAAATTGATAATTTTAATGATTTTCAAATTCATTGTTTTTTAACTCAAGGAAGAATGAGATTTTTAATTGTTCATGAAGGATTAAATGAAGATTCTATTAAAAATTTTTTCTATGGTGCTTATTTAATTTATATTAAAGCACTCTTAAATCCTTTTGTTGATAAAAATACTAAAATTATTTCTAGAAATTTTGATAAAGCTATTTCTGAATTAATGGATAAATATTTATAAAAATATATTTTGAATAATTAAAATAATAATTTAATTTAAAATGTTTTTATTATGTTAGTAATAAATTAAATAAAAAGAAAAAAAATTTAAAAATTAATTTTTTTTATTATATTTTTATGTAATTTTAAATTTAATCCATTTAAATAAAAATGTTATCTGAAGAATTTATTCTTAAAAAAAATCCAAAATATAATTCTTTAGATGAAATTAAAACTTTAAATTTATGGGGTTGTGATTTAAATAATATTTCAATTTTATCCAAATGTAAAAATTTAGAAATTTTATCTCTTTCATTAAATAATATATCAAATATTTCTCCATTGAAAAAATGTTTTAAATTAAGAGAATTATATTTAAGAAAAAATAACATATCATCACTTTCACAAATTGATAATTTAATGAATTTAATTCATTTAAGAATTTTATGGTTAGATGAAAATCCAATTTCAAATTTAGAAGATTATAAAGAATATATTTTAAATACTTTACCTCAATTAATAAAATTAGATAATAATACAATTATTAGAAATAGAGAAGTTAAAAAACATAAAACTACACAAACAAGTGATAGAAGAAATACAAAAATAAATGAAAAAAAATATATGTTAAGAAGAGTTAATTCAATTGAACCTGAGAAATTTAATTTATTAAAGTCTTTTAAAAATAATAAAAATGTTAATTATAGTTTAAATGAAAAAAATGTTTCATTTTTAAAATTTAATAATATTGTTTCAAATAATTCATGTAATGATTTAACTGAATTAGTTAGACAAAAATCGGAATATTTTCAACAAAAAATAGTTGAGTTTAAAAAAATTAAATTAAAGATAATTCCAAATGAAAAAAAAAAGATAATTAAAAATAATAAAATTTGTATTAAAAATATTGGTATTAATAAAGGAAACATTGAATTAAAAATTCCAATTAGTCATAATAATTCAAATAAAAATATATTTAGAAATCCATCAATTGATAAAAATTTAATGTTTTCAAGTGAAATATCAACAATAAATAATGAAGATAATATATTAAGACAAAGTATTCCAAATAGTAAAAAATCAGATAAAAAATATTTATTAAAAGAAGGAATTAAAATAATAAATAAAATGAATATCAAAGATTTATTATTATTAAAGCAAAGAATTGATGAAAGAATAGAAAAAAATATTAAAAATTATAACAATTTAAATTAATTTTTTCTATTCATCATATATTATTTTAATAATTTAATTTAAAAAAATTTATATCATTTTCCTTAAAAATATAATTATATTTTATTAAATAAAATGTCTTGCAGCTGGAATGAAATATGTTCATGGAAAGATCAAAAAAAAACAATTACATTTTTAATTTGTTTAAATGTAACTTATTTAAGTTCATTATATTTCAAAACATCATTACTTTCATTATTACTTCAATTTTTATTTTTTAAATCTCTTTTTGGAATAACAAACAAAAAATTAAATCTAAATTTAAAAATATGTGAAAGTGAAAGTGATCAAAGTACACAAGAAGAAAACATTCAAAAGTTATATTGTCTATTATATGATGAATTAAATAAATATTGTGATAAATTAAGAAATATAATTTTATTAAATGATTATGAAAATTTATTTAAATTAGTAATTTGTCTTTTATTTTTCATTACAATTGGAAATATGTTTTCTACATTAACAATAATTATTTTAGGAATAAATATTTATGTTCTTCTTCAATATAAATCATTTGATGAAAAACTTAAAGATTCATATAATTTAGCAATGGACATGACTAAAAAATTAGTAATTGATAAAATTCCAAAATATAATGATGCAAAAATTGAAAAAATAGATTAAATAAAATATTATTTAATTCCTAATTTGAAAATAAAAAGATAGTAATTAAATAAAATTGATTTAAATACATTAAAATAAATTAATTTTAATTACTTTTGAAAAAAATAATTTTTAAAACTTTATTATTAAAAAGAAAATTTGTTAACAATGACTACTAATATAATAAAAGCAGATGCAAGAATTGTACAAACAGTAAGAACATTAAAAGAACATCCAAATTTAAAACAAGATAAAAAATTAAGTAATATTTCTGATAAATCATCAGATAATACATCAGGTAATTCAAAAGATGAAAAAATAGAAATAAAAAGAAATTCAATAATTAAAAATTCATTAAGAAGACCTTCAACAAAAATTTCAATTGATGGTTCTGAAAATTTACAAAATAATTTAAATAATGATAAAAATATTATTAATAAAGATAATAAAATTTTATTAAATAATTTAAAAGGAAGATTAAGTCAATCAATTAATGTTCCAGTTAATAATAATTTTAGTCCAATTTCTAAAAATTCAATTTTATTACATTCAATGAATTTAACAAATGGAATTAAAAAAGGAAAATCAAAATATATTCAAAGTTTATTAAGTGATATGTCTATTAAAAAATATAAACAAAGTTGTATTTCTATGTTAAAAGAAGATAATTTAATTAAACAATTATATGAAGAAAATGGTTTTGAAAAATCTAATTTTTCATATGATAATTTTATTGAAAAGAATTTTTTTAATAGTTCTTTATTTATGTTTAAATTAGAAATTACTTTAATGAGTGAAGATAATTTTACTAAAAAAAATGTTAAAGAGAAATTTTTTAAAAAAGAAATAATTGATTTTTTACAAAGATTAAAGAATGATAAAGAATATATAAATAAAAAAAACATTTTAAAATCAGATTTTACAAAACATTTTGATTTTATTAAAAACTTTAATCTATTACAATAAATAAAAAAAATCAAAAAACTTTGTAAATGAAAAAAAAAGGGAAAAAAATATTATATAAAATATAGAAAAATTAAATTATAAATATAAAAAAACTTATAAAAAAAATTATTAAAAAAATAATCACTTAAAAAAATCCTTATAAAAACCAATATAAAAATCAAATATCCAAAACCAAAAAAAAAAAAAAGAAAAAAAATTCATTTTATTTCTTAGTTCTAAACCTATTTTCATATAAAAAAGCATTATGTTTAGGAAAACCAAATTCTCCAAAAGTACTTTTTTTAATATTAAAAGGTGGTTTATCCATTAAAATCTGTGGTAAAAATTTATTAATTTTAGTATATTTACTAGGTCTATAAAGAAAATCATTAAATTTTTCTTTATGTTTCTCTAAAAATAATTTATATTCTTTAGTAGTTCCACTACCATTATCATCAAAGCCAAAATCTTTTCCAATTAAATCATTTTTTATTGCTTTACTTACTGGATATCTTTCATATGATCTATATGGCATTGTTACTCTTGATGCTTCCCATTCATTTAATATTTTTCCTCTTAATGGAACTAATGGCATAAATTCTCCATTACAATATCCTGGATCTTTCCATACTTTTTTATATTTTACTTCTTTAAATAAATCTTCTTTTGTTTTTGATTCTGGAATGTAATTTTTTTTAAACTAAAAAATAGATTTTTTTTTTATTTTTTTTTATTTTACTATTTCTTTTAATTCTGCTGGTGTCATGTTTTTTATGTTTTGATATAAGTTTTTTGGGTCTTTTTTTGTTAAGTAATATTTTTCTATTTCTCTTACTTCCCAGTCCATTATTTTTTTTTATTTATAAAATAAATTTTTTTATATATATATTTATTAAATTGATAACTGTTCATTTAATATGAGATAATTTAAACAAAATTATTTATTTTTTATTTATAAAACATTAATCTAATAAAATTAAAAAAAAATATAAATTGTTTATTTTTCCTTATATAAATTTGAATTAAAATATTATTAAATATATTAATTTTTTTCCAGAATATAGAGAAAAAAGAAATTGTTATTAAAAATGTGACTTTAATTTTAAATTTTCTGTGCTATTATACTTTTTTCTGTTATTTTTGTTTGTTAATTTATCTATTTCAATAATTTTAAAAATTTTATTTTTTTTAACACTATTCTCATTAATTTTATTATATCCTTTATTTTGATAAAAAAAAAAATTATTACAAGATAAAAACTTCATTAACCTACTTGGTTCACGTTTTATTAAATTATTTATATTATAATCTATACTTTTATTTTTATATGATGATATAGTATTATTATCATTATTTGTTTCTTTATTCCTTTTTATTTTTGGAAATTTTAAAAAATCACTGTTGTTTTTTTTTAATGAATTGTTTATATTTTTATAATTTATATTATATTTAAAAATCTTTTTTTTCTCTTCATATTCTAAATCATTTTTTGAATACAGATAAAAATGTTCATTATTTTTTTTTCTAATTTTATAATCTTTATTTAAAGATTTATATTGATTAATAATTTGCCAATATTTTCTGCGTTGCATATTGAATTTATTTTTCTTAATGGACTTCTGAATTTAAAAGGACTGAGAAATTTATTTTTATTATTTTTTTTAAGAGAAGAAAAATTGTATTGTAAATTATTAGATGGTGATTTATTTAATGATAAAACAAAATTATGAAATTTCATTCTCTTAAATTAAAGTGTAATAATAATTTATTAAACATATTCATTAATTAACTAATTAAAAAATACTATAATTTTTTACAAATTTTTATTAAATTATACAAATAAAAATCTATAAAAATATATAATTTAATATTAATAAATTGAATAAAAAATAAATGGGAATTAATATGCCAATGAGAAATAATTTAAATAATTCCCAATTAAATTTTAGAAATGAAGCAAATCGTTTTATAAATGGTGAAAAAGAATCAATTCAAAGAATTCATGATAACTTAACAGATTATAATTCATATTTTGATTTAAGAGAGAAAAAAAAAAGCCATTTAAAAGATAAATTAAATAATGAAAAAATAATAGAACTTTCTCTTGAAATATATAGTCAAATAATAGCAAATTCAAATAGAATAAATGAAGGAATAATTCATCCGTTGACTTTATTAAATATATCTGATGATAATGAATTTATGGAAAAAATATTTGATTTTGCAAATGATTTTAATCATTGTTTTGAAAAAAGGAATAAAAATAATTTAGAAATTGAAGAACATATTAGTTCTATTAATTTTAATAGAACTGATAGTTTATTTGATAAAAGTTCAAAAGAAAATAAAAATTCTTCTGAATTGAAAAGTGAAATAAGTCAAAATTTAAATAAATCTAAAAATGATGATCAAGTTACAGTAAATTCAATTTTAAATCATATTAATCATAAATTAGTTAATTCTACTGAAATAAATACAAATACAAATTATACAAAAAAGAATAATGGGAAAAAAAGTGTTAAAAGAAATTCAATTCAATCTTTTTTATATAATCCTTCTAATCAAAATAGTGAATATAAGAGTAATAATAATAAATTCATTTATAATAATATTGAAAAAGAAAATGATAAAATTTCAAATAAAAAATCACCGTCTAAAGTAAAACCTTTATTTAATCAAAATAATAAAGATATTTCTGATGAAACATTAAATAAAGAAAGTTTAAATATTGAAATAAAAACTCCTATGAAAAAATCAGTTAAAAATAAAAGTAAATATAATTTTAAAATTCAAATTATTCAAACAAATCCTAATTCTATTATAAATAATACAAATCAAATTAATGAATTAAAAACCAATAACCTAAATAAAACAAAAAAAAACACTCATAATATAAATACTATTAAAAATCATAGTAAAAATAATTCAAAAAAAAAGAAAAATAAAAATATTCAAATTAAAATAGATTTAAGAAATATTTCAAATTCAAAAAATGAATTAAAAGAAGCACAAATAATAAATGAAGATAATAAAGTAAAAAAAAATATCAATGAAAATTTTGGAATTACTTTTAATGGAAATGAAAAATCTCATTTTATAAAATCAGAAAGTAATCCAAATAATAAAAATACAGAAATAATAAATAATAATATAAATACAAATGAAAATATACAAAATAAAATAAATAAAAAAACTAAAAATAATGTTAATAGAAAATTTAGTGCACCTTTTCTTACAAATTTAATACATCAATTCAATGAAGTTAATAATGATAAGCATAAAAAATTAAATAATGATATTAATGATATAATATCACCTTTTCAATTAGATAATATTTATTTAGACAATATTGATAAAAATGAACAAATAAATACTGATTTATATGAAGAGATTATGAATGAATTAAAAATACCTGAATATAAAGTTGATTTTGAACCTTTAACAAAAAATAATTCTAATTTAAATTTAGTTTTATTAGATTATAAAAATAAAAATAAATTCTTATTTGAAACTACTGAAGAAGAAAAAAAATTGAATGAACAAATAAAATTAATTAATAAAAATTTAGACAATCAATAGCAAATAATTATTTTTCACAACACAATTATAAATATATATATTATAATATTATAATATTATATATAAAAAAAATATATAAATTGGTTTTTTATATATTAAATTTTATATTTATTGATTATTAATTATATGGGAAATAATTTTTGTGAAACAAATGTAAAATAAATTTTTAACAAAATATTAAAAAAAACATTAGTGTTGTAATAATAATTATACATTTAAAAAAGAAGAAAAAGAAGAAATAACAAATATAAAAGAAAAATATAATCAAAAAATACAAAACAAAGAACCAACAAATAATTTAAAATCAAATCTCCTTGATAATCAAAATATAAACAATACTTCAAACAATAAATTATATAGTAATATTGAAAAACATATAAAAGACAATTCATTTAAAATAAATAATACATCAATAAATAAAGAAGATTTAAAAATGAGAAAAAAAATATTAAATAAAATAAAAAATTCTTCCCCAATTCTTCAATTAAAAATAATAAATTCAAATTCTTGTTTTATAAAAGGAACTAAATTAATAATAAATTGTCAAGGATTAAAAAATGGAATGAATAATAGAAATGATGGTTACACATATTTTGGTTATTATCCATATAATATGTCTATTCCTTTAGATAATGAAAATAATAAGATAATAGATTGTAATTTATCTTCAAAAAAAAATAACAATAATGGAAATTTAAATGAAGATTCAATGAATAATATAGGAAGACATTTTGTAATTGAATTTAATATAGAAAAGAAAAAATATATAATTAAAGATTTAGGAATTGGTTATGGAACTTTTGTAAGATTAAATTACATTCATACATTAAAAGATAATCAATTAATAAATATTGGTCAAATTTACATTTTAGTTTATATAACAGAAAAAGGAGAAAATTTTATAACAAATACAATTGGAGATTCAAAAGAAAATATAAGTCAAATAAATAATAATAATATAAATTCAAATAATAATAATAGTAAAATAAGTTTAAAAGTAAATCAATTAAAATTAAAAATTTATGGCATAAATTATAATGGTGACTCATATTATTTTATGCCCCAAAAAAGAAATATTAGTATTGGAAGATATGAATTAGCAGATATTCAATTAAATGATAAATTACTTTCTCATATTCATTGTATGATTAATTATAAAGAAGATGAAGGTTGGATTTTAATTGATGGACAAGAAAATAAACCTTCTACTAATGGTACTTGGATTTATATTAATGATCAATATACTATTTATAATAAAATGATTTTTAAAACTAATCAAAATATTTTTCAAGTTAATATTTTACAAAACGAAAATGAAGTTACTGAATGAAATATGTTTGTATTAAATTTATTAGGTTTTTTATTGTATATTGTTTATTTGAGTTTTGATTGTATATTATTTTTTTAATAAATTTTTTTTTTCAAATTTAAAATATTAAAAAAATAATTTATCATATTGTTATTTAAAAATTATAATAATATAAATTATCATTTTAAAATTAATAAAAATGGAATATAATACTTATGTTAAATATTTCATTGGAAATTTTATTTATTTTACAATATCATTAATATTAATATTCGTAAATCAAAAATATTCAGCAATTAATATTTCTTCTCCATTAATGTTAACAATATCAAATCTTTTCTTATTTTTAATGAATTCTTCATTAATATCATATGAATTAGTAGAAAAATATAATTTAATTGAAGAATATAAAATAAGTTTTTGTCAAGTTATTCCATTTTTATTTATAATTGGATATAATGTAGTTTTCATTTCTTTATATTTAAGAATAAAAAGATTTATTAATTCCATTAGATTTAATAAAGTAATATCACATAATAAAAAAAATAAAGCAGATATATTTTATTCAAATAGATATGTTCTTGATGAAAGATATTATTGTAAAATATGTTCTTTATTAATAATGTTTGTTTTGTTGTTTGTTGGATATTTTTATTGGAAATATCAATATTATATTCCAGTTCCTTATTTTTTTATGAAATATTTTACAAATAATTTAAATGATATTATTACATTAGAATTCATTAATAATTTATGTACTTTTTACATGATTATTTATTGTACTCAAGGATTTATATTATTAATAAGTATTTATAAATTAATCACAGCAAACTTAGTTAAAAAAATTAAATTTGAATTATTTATTCAAATATTATTATTTTTATGTATTTTTATTTCCTCAAATTATTATTATAATAAAGATAAAAATCAGAATCAAAATGATTTTAGTAAAATTAGTTTTATTTTTATTTTAATTTCTATTTTATTTGTATTTTTTAATACATATTTACCAATTATTAGAGCATTATCAGATAAAATAAAAACAAATTATTCATTTAATCCTAAATTAGCAACTAATTTATATTTATTTTTATCTGATGAAATTTGTTATTATTCATTCAGTGATTATTTAAAAGATTCTCAAATTGATTCATTTTACATTTGTTTATATACAAAAATAATGAAATTTAAATATAAATTTTCATTAGAAGCAAATTTAAAAAATGTAATTGAAGAAGCCAAAATAATTTATGAAAATTATTTTGATGTTAATTCAAATAATAAATATATGAAAGAGGAAATTTTAAATAAAATTAGAAATACTTGTTCAAAATATATTTCAAAAGATGATTGTTCATATGAAATGTTTGATGAAGCTTTAGTTTGTGTTTATGAATATTTACAAAAGAGATTTAATGAATTTATAAAAAGTGAAGAATATAAATTACTTACATATAATTTGAATATGAATTCATATATTCAATATAAAGTTTGTTCTGATTCAAAAATGAATTCTGTTCAACTTTCAACTTATTAATTTAAAAATATATTATTTAAAACTAAATTATTTAAAAACATTATTTAATTCTAATAAAATTTTTGAACTAAAAAAAATAAAATAAATATTATTAAAATTACCAATTGTTTAAATAGTAACAATCCAAAATCTAAAACTTTAAATTTTTGAATAATTCACATAAGCATATTAGGACTATTAAAAAATTGAATTTTATTAACAAGATTTTTAATCCAAGCTAAGAAAGGATTTTCATTTTGAAATTGGTTATCAACTCCATCAATTTCATCAAAAGTTAAAAATAATCTATTTATCATATAATTATCATCACCATCATCTTTAAATTTAATATAACTCAAATCAACATTTAAATCATTTGCCATTAAAACAATTTTTTTCCTAATTGAATCAATATTTTCATTATCAAAATAAAGAATATTATTAATATTAATAGGATATCTTTTTTTTCTAATTAAATTCTTCATTTCATCTTTTAAAGTTGTATATTCTTCTTCTTTTTTTTCAATTGAATCAAAATTATCTCCTTGAGTAAACACAATAAAAAGATTTTTATTATTTTTAAAAGAAAAAGTATTCATTATTAATTCAAAAGAATCAAAATTAATTGGAACTTTATAAACACTAAAAGTAATAAAAATTCCTTTAAAACCTTTTCCCATAATTTCTTCTTTAAAATTTGAAACTTTTTCTTTAATATTTGAAATTGGAAATGTTGGAGAAATTCCTATTGTATCATATAATTCAAAATTTGTGTCTTCAATTATTACTTTTTTTGAAATAAAATCTTTATCTTTATTTATTTCTTTATAATCTTCTTGTTTGTTTATTTTAAATAAATTATCATTTAATGATAATTTATTTAATAAATTTGATTTTCCTGTTCCTTCTTCTCCAAAAACTATTATTCTATTTATTTCTGTAAGATTTTCTTCCATTTAAACAATATTAAAATATAAAAAGTAAATTTTATATTATTTTTATTTTATTTTATTTTATTTTTTATTTTTTTTAATTTTTAAATTTTTTTACATGTTAAACTTAAATAGAAAATTAAATTAAATATGAGAAGTGTTTTTGAATATTCATTTCATCATTTACCAGGAACAGAAGAAGAAATAATATATGAAATAGTAGATAATATTTTAAATACTCAAGATCAAATTGATGAACTTACTAGATCAATAGAAAAAATTGATGAAAATTCTGGTTTAGGATTAAAACAATTTAACCTTAAACATTCTATTACAAAAAATATTTCAAAAATTAATAATTTAACTCTTCAAATTCAAGATAAAGAAAAACAATTTGAGAATTTTAAATATAAAAATAATATTAAAATTAAAAAATTAGAAGATGAAATCAATGAAAAAGAAAAAAAAATAAAAGATATTTATTCTAAAAAAGGAGATATTTATAAAATATCATATGAAAAAATAGAACAAATAATATCAAAAAAAAAAGATATTGATGAATTAAAAAATGTTTCAATTGAATTTAACACAACAGATCATATTGAAAGACAAATTAAAAATTTTTTAGAAGAGAATTTTATGAGAAAAAATGAAATAAATGAAAGATTATTAATGTTAAAAGAAGAAAAAAATTCTGAGAATGAAAACATAATAAATTTAATAAGTGAAAAAGAATCATTAGAAGAAATGACTAAAATTTATTTACAAAATTTAAACTATACATTAAATACTTCAAATGGTGCAAATACTATAATTAATGATAAATTATCTTTAAGTCAAAGTTTTTCTAATAATCAAGAAATTGAATTTGATTTATTTTATTTTCAAATATGTCAAATTGATATAAATAAATGTTGTATTGAAATTACTAATAATCTTTCTAAATTTTTTTTTCCAAATCTTTTAATTAATGATTTTAATGAAGAAGATATTTTTATTAGTTCAAAAAAAAATTTATTATATAATATAATTCAAAATTCATTAATTGATATTATTAATTTAAATCAAAATGCAATTTCTAATAATGAAATTCAAATTCTTTTAAAAGACTTATCAAAAAAAATAGTTTCTGAATTAAAATTAAATTTCCCTTTTCAAAAAATATTAAATGTTATAAAATACATAATTAAATTAAATTATCTTGAAATTATCATAAATAATAATTTAATTTTCCTAAATAAAGATTATAAACAAGCAAAGAAAGATAATAAAAAAAAATTAATAGAAATACAAGCAGAAATTAATAATTTAATATCAAAACATGATGAAATAATTTTAAAATTATCTCAAATTGAAGAAAGGAAAAAAATGTTAATAGGGAATACTGCAAAACATACAGTAAATATTTCACCAGAAGAAAAAGAATATATTTCAATTAATGAACAAATAAATAATTTATTAAGACAAAAAAGAGAATTAGAAGATTCTTTAGAAAAAGAAAATCATATTTATGAAATGTTTAATTCAGATAAAAAAAATGAAATTATAAAATTAACAAAAGAAAATAAAGAATTAGAATCTCAAATTGAATTTATTAATTCTCAAATTCAAATTCAAAATGAAAGTAAAAAAATACAAATAGAAAAATTAAAAAAAGATATTAAAGAAAAATACAAAATGATAAAAACTCAATTATCAATATATAAAAGGAAAAATGGGAATAATTTAGAATTATATGATAAATTTGTATCAAAGATAAATGATTGTTTAAAACTACCATTAAAACAAATTATAACAGATTTAAATACATCAATTTTACCTTCACCAAAATTAGAATCAAAATCATTTTTATTTATTAATAATAATTTAAATAAAAATAGAAATGTATTAAGAAATAATGTTTTATCCCAATGTCAAAATTCTAATTCTTTATCAACAAAATCAATTTTTACTCCTGCAAAATTTAAATCAAAATTAAATATAGATTATAATACTAATAATATAAATAATATAAATAATAATATTAGTAATAATAATAATAATAATAATAATTCTTTAGTAACTTCAAATTCATCACTTTCATTTTTTTCTCCTATTAAAAGTAGAAATCCAGAATTAACAAGTCATTCGTCAAATAAAAATATTCATCATAAACATAAAAATTCAGATATGAATTTTAATCCAAAATATAAAATAATTAATAATGAATCTTTATGGAAAAATGAAAGAAGTAAATTATTAAAAACAATTAAATCATTAAGAGAACAAATGCAATCAAAAGAAAATAAAGAACAAATATTAAATGATAATAAAGAAAATGATAAAATTATTTTATTAATAAGAAGTGTTAGTTGTTTTTTTAGATTATTAACATCGAAAGATAATAAATTTGAACCTTTAATACATAGTGATTTGATTGATAATTTTAATTATGAAAAAGTATTAATTAAATTAAATGAAAAATTTACTCATTTTCTCATTTATAAAGATGGAAAAATAAATAGTAAAATTCCTTTAAATGATATTGAAAGTACAATTGTTTCAAATAATATGAAATATGTAATAAAAATTTATCAAAAATATAATCAGTTAAATAAAAAAAATGAATTAATTGATATGGATTCTTTTGTTAAATTAGATGACTTTAATAATATACCTTTAGATTATAATATGAGAGCTAAAGCTGCTAAAAATAAATATTTTAATTTTTCTATTATTATTAATATTGGAAATAAAAAACAAAGATTAGAATTTGTTTTTAATAGTTATGATGAAGTTAAATTATGGCTTAATGGATTTAATTATATTATTAGACAAAAAAATAATAAAAATAATATTGGAGATAGTTTTTCATTAAGAACTATTATGAAAAGTAAATAATATTATTTTATAATTATTAAATTTTTTATATGGAATTTTTTAATAAAAAAACATTAATTAAATAAAAAAATTTTATGTTATTGTTTTAATATTTTATAAAATAAACAAATAAATCATTAAAAAATTATCACTTTAAATAATAATAAAAATATTTTTTATTTTATTAAAAATCTTAATAAAAAATAATTCATTTTAAAAAGAGAAAAATCTAAATTCCTAAAAATATTAAAAAATATCTTAAAATATATTGCATTTTGCACAACAATTTCCTTCATCATTATTATCATCATCATTAGGAATTTTCAAATGAACTTTATTACAAATATTACATTTAATTTTTTGTTCTTTATCTGAATTATTATCATTTTCATTTTGATTATCATTTACATTATTTCCTTCATTTATATTAAATTTAACTTTTTTTTCTTTTTTAAAACAACTATTACAAATTATATGTTGTCCATCAAAATATTCAATTTTGTTATCAGGATCATTTTCTTTTTTGATTTTAACTTTTATTATTTTTTCATTTGATTGAAAACTTTTTTTTTCTTCATTATATTTGGCTAATTCTTTTAAACATTTACAACATAAAGTTTGTACATAATAAATCATTCTTTTTTCTGCTTTTTTAACTTCTTCTTCTTTTGGATTATAAAGTTTTAATGCTTCATCAATATCAAATTTATTACCACATTTACAATCAATTTTATCATATTTTTCTCTTTCATATCTATTAAGAAACATTTTTCCTTTTGTTGCATCTGATAATAATTGATTAAAGCAATCATTACAAAATTTACAATGACAACTCATTTCAAATTTATTATTTAAATCTATATTTTTATTACATGATGAACATTTTTCTTTTTTATTTTGAAAAAGATTGTCATGAAGTATATTATTTATATTTGTTGTATATAATTCAATTATCTCATAATTATCAATATAATAATCATTTTGAAGATGAATTGGTTTATTATAATGTTCTAATCCATTATAATAATCTTTTTCAAAATTTTTTGCTCTATTTTTTAATATTTTATTTACATAAGAAGTAAAACATCCTTTACAAACCATAAATTTTTTTTCAATGAATAAAATATGAATTGTTTCTTTATTACATATTTCACATAAATATTTTATATCTTCTTTAATATAAGTTAATTGAGTAATACCAATATTATATTTTTCAATATATTTTTTTAATTTATCATTTATTTTATCAGAATATAAAATATTAAAATTAGAATAAAATATTCCAAATGTAAGAATAGGAAGTTGATCATCTTCTTCATCAAGAAAATTAATAATACCATCTTTTGGTTTAGAAAAATCACCATCAACCCAAAAAATTTTTAAAGAAATATCATATAAATAAGGCATAAAACATATTAAAATAAATTCTGGTTCTATTCCAAATTCTAATATTGCATTTACATTAAATAATTCTTTTTTATTTATATTTTGATTATTATTTTCACCATATTCTATTAATAATTTCATTACTTCATTTGTATAATAATAAACAATATTTCTTAAATAAAAAATCAAAGAATAATCAAAACAATGACTTTTTAATCTATAAGCTTTATTAAATAAATTATAAGCTTCAATAATATCATTTCTTTCAACAAGAAATAGAATTTCTTTTAAAATATATAAAAAATGCTCAATATTAATTCCTTTATTTCTATATAATGTAATATATTCTTCTTTTATTATTTCACAAATTAATTTTTTTAATTCTTTTTTATTTGCAGAAATAATATAATTTTCAAATAAACAATACATAAAAATTCTATAAAAAGAATTACCATCTGAAAAAGAAGGTCTCCAATAATTAAAATTTTTAAATGCATTTGCCATTATTCTATAATTATCATGAACTGAATATTTATAAATAAAAGTTTCTGTATTTTCAAAATTACCAATTGGACTATTAAATTCATTTAATAATTCATTTTCATTAAAAATTTCATTTTTTAATTCTTCATTTAATTCAGGTAATAATATATTTAAATTAGATGATTCTTCTATTTTTGCCATTTCATCATTGTGAGTTGGATTATATTCTGAAATAAATTTTAATAATAAATCATTTTGTTCTATTGTTCCTGAAAAATTTTGTAAAGTTTGAAATTTCTTTTCTCTTTTTTTTCTTAAATTTTGACCTTCATTTTTCATTAAATTTTCATAATCATTAAAAAGATTACTAAATTTTTTTTCTTCATCTTCAAATTTATTAATATGAAAAAAAGAATTTTCATCTTTTATAAATGGATTATCAGTATCAAAAGTATAAATTTTTTCTACTGTGTCATCTATTTTTTCTATAATTCTTTGATCAAATTTTGAAAGGAAATTTTGATAATTTGATTTACAAATTTCAATTTCCGTTTTCATTTCATCTGTAAAATCTTTTGGTTGTCTTGTGGGCTGATTATCAACTATTTCATTTTTATTTTCATTATATTTAACACTATCATTATCATCTTTTATACTTTCTTTTTCTCCTGGAGGTAATATATTATTTTTATTTTTATTTATTTCTTCATTATCTTCTCCTAAATTTATATTTATACTTTCATGTTTTTTATCATCTTCTGGATTTTCATTTATACTTTTTTTTTCTAAATTACTTTGCTCTATTTCATCTATTTTAAAATCTATATTTTCATTTTTGTTAGGATCATTAATAAATTCTGTATTGTTATTATTTTGAAAATTATTTTGATTATTATCAAAATCAAAATCCATA
>JAJMZS010003244.1:0-29279 GCA_023807205.1 Isotricha prostoma
ATTTTTATTTATGCATAATTCACTTTTGATGATATTATTAAAGTATAATTTATTTATAATTTATTGAATTTAATTCTTCTATATTGTCTATTATGTTATATTGTTTATTGTTATATTTGATATTATTCCTTTTTGTATTTGATTTATATATATAAAGTTTGGTTTTTTAATATTGAAAATACTAAACCATTATCACGAATTATTCTTCTATGTTTGAAGTTATATTATTTATTGAAATTAAATTATTTTGTATTTTGTTATAAAATAATACTATTATTATGTAAGATAACATTGATATTATTAATATTGTATATGATTTAATTGATAGAATAATTAAAATTATGTAAAATATTTTCCCATTATTTGAATTTTTTCATTTTTTTGTTTTCTAAAATTTCATAACTTAAACATATAAATGATAATTTTTTTGGAGTATTTTTTTTCATCAAAAAAGCTAAATAATTAAAATAATCTTCTTTTATTTTTAAATTCAATTTATTTTTAATTATTATTAAATCTTTATATGTAATTATATAATTATTATTAATATCAGATTCCTTTAATGAGGTAATTATTCTTAATTTATAAGGTATTAATTCTTGTTTAATTAAATTACAATATTCCATTTCATTTTTATTTGAAAAATGATTTAAATTATCAAATAATATTTTTAATTGGGAAATAAATTCTTCTGAATTTTTTTCTACTTGTAATAATAATTCTCTAAGTAATTGAAATATTATTTCATTATCATATTCTGGATTAGAATTCATTTCTTCTATTAACATTTTTACAAAAGGTGATAAAAATTGATCTTCATCTATATTATCATCTTCTACATTTAATAATATTTCATTATATATTTCTATTAATTTTTCTTTCATATAATTTTTTTTTTTATTATTTGCTTCTAAATTTATTACAATTATTTTTAATAAATCATTCATATCAAACTCTTCATCATTATCATTTTGATTTTCATTTATTTTATTATTTTCATCTTTTTCTGTTTCAGTATTAGAATTAGAATTATTATTTATTTTTATATTATCATGATTGATATTATTATTAATATTTTTTATATTATTATTATTTATATTTTCATCATTATCAAAACTATCCTTTAATTTATTATCAGTATTATTAGTATTAATAATGCCTTCTGTATTATAAAATTGATATATATTTTTTTGACTATTATTTGTAATATTATTATTTTTATTAAATTCATCATTTATATCCGTATTTAATGGTATATATTGCATTTCATTTTTTAATGATAAATTACTTATTTCTTTAATTTTATTATATTTAAATGAATTTTTTTTTCCCATTAAATCTTTTTTTAAAATATTTTTATTTGAATTTTGAGAAGATAAAATAATAGAAGTTCTAAATGTATCATTTAAAACCATTTTAGGATTAATTTTATTTCTCTTCAAAAAAGTTTCATATTTATTAACCTTTTCTTCTAAATTTTTTGATTTTTGAACACATAAATTAAATTTTTCTTGAGAAATAGATTTTGAAGGAGGATTTTCTATAGACCTAATAGAATCAAAATTAAATGGTTTTAAAAAAGTTTCATTTGAATTTTGAATTTGTTTTTTTTGTTGGAACCCTAAAAGAGACAATCTTTTTATTTCATCATTTTTTTGTTTTAATAATATTTTACATTCATTTAATTCTTTTGACAAATTTTGTATTCTTTTTTTATTATCTTCAATTGATAATTCATTAAATATTTTTAATTTTTTTGAACTTAATGATTTTTTATTTGATAATTTCAATTTTATATTTTCTTTAATTAACCTTTTTTTCATTATATTAGTTTTTCCAATTTCGTTAAAAATAGTATTTAATTGTGATTTTAATCCTATATTATTATTATTTAAATTTTCTAAATTTTTATGATATGAAGCAATTATTTTGTTTTGTTCTTTAAATTTATTTTTATATTCTTTTAATTTTTCAATTTCTTTTAAATTAGATTCATTAGTTTTTTCTAAATTTGTATATAAAGATTTAAACTTTTTTAATTCATTTTTTAATACATTTGATTCTAATTCAATTTCTTTTATTTTTGTTATTTTTATATTAGACTTTAAATTATCACATTCTTCACATTTTTTTTGATATAATTTTTTCAATTCATTATATTTTTCTTTACATAAAGTTAATAAAGTACTATTTTTTGCTTTTTCTATATAATCACTTTTATCATTTTCAATATCTTTAGAACAATCTTCAATAATTTTATTTTTTTTTTTAATTTCAATATCTTTTTTATAAATTTCACATTTTGCATATGTTAAATCTTTTTGTAATTTATTAATTAAAGATTTTAAATGAATTGAATTTTCATATAATTCATCTGGATCAATATTTTTTATTATTTTCTTTGACATTCTTGAATTATTTGCAGTAGATGATAATATTTTTGTAGGTTTTTTTATATTTTCAGTATATGTCAATAAAGGACATCTATCATTAGGTGAAAATGTTCTTATTGTTTTAACAATTTTCTTTTTTGGTGTCTTTAAAGTAAAATATGAATTTTTTTTCATCATCAATGAAATTGAATAATTTATTTTATTTTAATTATGATATTTAAAAAATATTTAAAAATTTTAAATATAATCTATACAAAAAAAAATAAATAATATAAAAAAATTATGAAAAGAATTTCACTTGAATTACCAAATTCAGATGATTATAAAGAACCTTTATTAAAAGCTTTAAAAAATTCATTTAGTAAAGTCATAATTGATCCATATTCTAGAAGCTCATCTAAAAATAGACAAAATTTAGAATGTAATAATAACTCGTTTAATAAATTGTCAAATGAACTGAAAAATGATAAAAAATTAATTAGAATTAAAAAGACATTCAAAACACAAGATAAATCTTTAAAAAGTGTTTCTAATGATATTTATATTAAAGAAAAAGATAAAATTCCTATATATCATATTGAACCATTTAAATATTCTTTTAGGAAAAGGAAAAATTGTGAAGTTGAAAGATTTAGTTTGCCTCATAATATTCAATCAATTCAATCATTTAAAACATTTTTTTTTCCTAATATTGAAAAAAAATTATAAATAAATCAATTGTTAAATTAATTTTATATTGAAATATATTAATATATAAATTGAATGAAAATATTTAAATGATTAAATGGAATAAATATTAAAATTTAAAAAATAAAAATACTATATAAATTTCTTCATTAATAAAATTATCTTATATATTTATTCATATATAATCATAAATTATTTATTAATTAATGAAGGAGTTTTACTCAAAAAAATTTTTGACTAGTATTACATTCATTAATATTTCTACTCATATTTTTCGCTCATAATTCAATACATTTGAATTATTTAAAAAACTTAAGTTATTTTGTTGATTTTCTTGATAAATATGAGAATTCATATTTTCATCAAAATCTGTTCCTGATTTAATAGGATTTAGAAAAAAATCTGAATATCTAAATTTAAATTATTATTTAAATTATTTCTATTTTTGTCTTTTATAATTTTTTTTGTTAATAATTCATCCATTAAACTTATTTCTTTAATATTATTTTTACCCTTTTTAATTTGATTATCTTTATTTAAAATACTCATTTTAATAATTTCATCAACAATTAAATCATAATTCAAAAAATTATTATTTAGATTTTTTTGTATTAAAATTTTTCAATTTATTATATCTTTCATTAACTAAAATAATATATTTGGAATAAAAGATATAATACTACTTTCCCAATTTATAAAATAAAAATAAAAATCATTTTTATTTTCATTAATTTTATTAATAATAATATCTAAATTATTATTTGTTAATTTTTTTGTAAATAAACCTAGGCAAAGCATATAATCATCAATATTATATTCATATGAATTTAATCCATAATTATCTATAATTAAAGAAAATAATGCAATTTCCATTTCATCCATCATTAACTCTTTAATTAAGTTAATTAATTTTATTTTATATTCTTGACATTTAAATTATCAAAGTAATTGAACAAATAATTCTTAATAAGTTCAATACAGTTAATATAAAAATATTAATTCATATATTTATTATAAATTGTATTATAATAATTGTTATTATTAGAAATATTAGATTTACTGAATTTTTTATTATTATTTATTGAAATATTTTTTATTATTGCTGCCTTATTTTTAAATATATCTTTTGTTCTTTTTTTTTATTTCTCTTTACCTTTTTATTGGTCTTTTTTCTCATTTCAGTTTAATTATAAATTATATATATTAATCACCATTTATATTAAAAATAAAATATTTGTTTATTTTTTAAAATTTGGATAATAAAATATATTTTTTATTAATAATTTAATTATTTTATTTAATTGAATTTAAAAATTAAAGTATTATTATTATAATAAAGAAATTTTCCATTCATATCTTCTATATATTTTTTAATATCATTTTCAAAATTTTTTCCATTAGGCATAATATTATATAAACTAATTATTGCTTCGGCTTTATGTAAAATTGAATTATCATTAATTTCAATTGTTCCTTGTTTTAAAATAATATCATTATCAAAATTGATATTTGTAATATTTAAATCATTTAAAAATTCAATTTTACCAAAATTATTCCATATTGTTAAATGATTAATTTTACTTAATTTTTCAATAGGCATTAATTTTAAATCATTAATTGAAGGTAAAGAATAAAATTTAGTAATAACAGGGAAGTTAGATTTTACATTATTTTTATAATCATTTTTAGTTAAAAAATTATTTGCAAAATTAGGATAATATTCCCTTATTTTAATTTCAATTTGAATATTAAATTTCTTTATTATTTCATCATCATTTAATTCAATAGAAAACCCTTTTGAATTATTGAAATAAAAAATTAAATCATTTGAAGTTTTACCATAAAAATACATTGGATATTCCGAAATAATAAAATTTTTTAAATCTTTAACTTGAATCTCATTTGCATTTATATTAACATTAAATGTCAAATTATTTTCATTTTTATCAATATATCTTAATTGAATGCTTAATAAATTCTCATTATTCATACTATTTAATTTATTTTTTGAATTTGAATTATATATTCTTTGGGGTTTAGTTATATATTGGTTTTTAATAGATAATTTTTGGATATAATCATCTTTTTTTTTTGGGGTTAATTCATTTCTTAAATTTTCTATTGTTGCTTGAATATTATTCTTTAAAATATCATAATCGTTTTTTTGGTAATCAAATTGATTATATAAATTTAAATTTGAATTATTATAATTTTGAAAATTTTTCATTTGAAATAAATTTTAATTTTTTTTTATTTAAATTAATAATAAGAATTAATTATTCATTTATCAAAACTAATTCCTTTTTAATCATATTAATATAATAATTTTATTTATTATCTTTTGTTTTTGTCTTTTGTTTAATAGAATAATTTTTTTTAACTGATAAATCAAATTGCTTTTTATTATACTTTACTAAATCATAATATTTTTTATGTGGTAAATTTGCATTATTATATAATGTAATAAATTCTTCAAAATATTGCTTTTCATTTTGTCTATTTAATTCAACTAAATTTTTTTTTTTCACTTCAATAAACCAAGCATTAAATTCCAATTTATGAATAACTAAATCAGATAAATGTATTAAACCATATTTACCAAAATTAGGATTTCTTTTACTATTATTACTTTTCATTCAAATTAAAAATTTTAAAAAAAAATATAAAAAATAATCAAATAAAATCAAATAATTTTCAAAAAAACCCATATTTAAATAGATAAAAAATTCTCAGAAAAAATAAAAAAAAAATTAAAAAAAAAAAAAATCTAAAAAAAACAAAATTTTTAATCATCTCTTCCATCTTCACCATCTTCTTCTTGTTCTTGTAAATCTGCTTTCCACATATCAATATTTTCTTTAAGTAACTGTAAAATAGTAGTAGAATCTTTATATTGTTCATCTTCAATTTTTTCTAATTGATGAATAGCAACATCAAAAGCTTCACTTGCAATTTTACAAGCAGTTTTAGCATCATTTTTAACTTCATAATAAAAAACAGAAAAATTAAGAGCTAAACCTAATTTAATTGGATTAGTACAAGGTAATTTTTCTGCTAATTCATTAGCTTGTTTATAACTATTCATAGAATTAACTGCAACTTCATTATTTTTATCTCCAGTTAAAAATTCTGCTAAATATCTATAATAATCACCTTTCATTTTTAAATAAAAAACTTTTGATTCATCATTTGATGCTTTATTTAATAAATAATTATCTATTAAATTTAACATTCTATTACATAAATCATTTAATTCTTTTTCTAATAATGATTTTAAATCTGTTACTAAATATAAAAATTTTGAATTATTTGTTTTTTCTTTTACTTCTATTCCATATATTGATCTCCATGCACTACGTCTTTGAGATACACAATTTTTATATGCTGCTGATAATATGTTTCTTTCTTCTATTGTTAAATCTTCTTTTTTTGTTTTTATTATTTCTTCCATGTATTTTATTGTTTCTTCGTGACGTTCTGCTTGTTCTGTTATTCTTGCTAATGATATTAATTTTTCGTAATTTGCATCTACCATTTCTTTTGATTATATTATTATATGTATTAAATTTTAATTTTTTTTTTTTCTTAATATTCATTTTTGAAATTCTTTTTGTAATATTTTTTTTTATTTGTTTTTTTTATAAATATTTTTTTCATAAATTAAATGTTATAATTAGTTTAATATTTTTAAAAATAATTTTTATTTATGGAATCACAATTAATCAAAAATTCATATTTAATCAATGTTTATTTTTTTATTGTTCAACATGCATATAAGAAATTTATTATAAAATTAAGAACAAAAGTTAAAAGAAAAAAATTAAGAAGATTAATTAAAATGTTTCAATGTAGGATTTTTTTTAGAAAAACAAAAAATATTGTTTCATTAATAAAAAAACCTAATGGTGGTAGAATTACATCATCACATGCATATTTATTTTATTTTAGAAATTTAAAAGAAAAATTTATTCGTAGTTTAAAATTAAATATAAAAAGAAATAAATTTTATACAAATAGAACTTTATTATTATTTGGAATTAGAAATAAAATTTCAATAATTTTTCTTTTAAGAGAAATGAAAAAAGTTCATAATGCAAAATTATTTGATAAGAAAACAGGAAATTTTTATAAAAAGATTTTTATTGATAAAATAAAAAAAGAAACAAAACAAAATTTAAAATTTGAAGAAATTTTTAGACAATTAAGAAGATATCAATATATTAATAATTTAAAATATATAATGAAAAAATTTAATCCTCATTATTTTGGTTTATTAAAAATTATATCTAATACTAAATTAAAACAAAAAAAATATCTCATTAAAAAATCAATTAAAATGTTAAAAAATTTTGCTCAAATAAAACATAGGATAAATCAGAAAAAACAAGAACAATTTTCTCTAATTAAACAATCTTTTTTAAGAAGAGTTAGACATAGAATAACTAATAAAATATTATTAAAAAAAAATCTTAATATATTAATTAGAAGAATTAAAAAATATTTTAATTATAGAACAATGAGAATAATGAAAAAATTATATTTTTTGTCGAAAATCAAAAAATCTGAAAAAATAAGATATTTTTATTTAAATATAGGAATAAAATTGATTAAAAAAAATTATAATATAAAGAATCAGATTATTAAAAAAGATAATATTTTAATGAATAACTCAAAAATAATTAAATATATGAATATTAGACATTTAATCAAAAATATTAGAGAATATATAACTTATCATGAAAAAAAAAAACAAGCAATATTATTTTTCAAATGGAAAATTGAAAAAAAAATTTTTAATGTATTGAAAAATAATATAAAATATCATATCAATTTTGATAATAATAACAATAATAAAATTAGTAAAATTAATAAAATTAATAAAAATATTAATGTAATTGGTTCTGAATTACAAGAACTTAAATCTTTAAGAAATAAAAAAAGAGCTGCTCCTGTGATAATTAATTTTGATAATCTATAAAATTTGGAACTTATATTATATATAAATTAATTGATCATTAATTTTTATAAATTATTTAATTCAAATTATTAAGTACAATTTATTTAAAATTTAAGAAATAAAATTTATATTAGAAAAAAATTATTATTATCTAATAAGGAGAAATTAATTTCATACAATTAGTTTTTTATACATTTTTATCATAAAAAATGTTCTATATTATTTAGTATTTAAATATATTTATTTAATCTGTTAAAAATTTTATTATAATTAAAATATATCAATATTATATTTTGAAAAATTTTTTGAATTAAACTCTTTTATTATACATTAAAAAAAATAAATAAATATTTAAAATTATTTATTATTTTTAAATATTTATTTTTATTTTTAATCAAATTATTTAAAATAACAATTCATCAAAAGGAATTATTAAAAAATGAGGAGATTATACTACTTATTTTTTATTTTAATAATATATTGTTATATAACATCCATAACAGCAATTAAAAAAAGAAGAGATAAATCACTAGAAAAAAATTTAATTAGCATATGTGAAAAATGGAAAGAAATGAATAGACATTATAATGCCTGTTACCCAGGAATAGAAGATGAATCATTATTAGATAATGAAAAAATAGATGTATTAATTAAATATATAGATTTAAGTGACGAAAATTTACATAGAGAAGGATTACCAAATATTAAAAAAGATATTGAAAATGGTGAAATTAGATATAGTATACGTTCAATTTTAGAAAATATTCCTTGGGTTAATAAAATATATATTTTAATGCCTAATGATAAAGTAAAATATTTCAAAGATAAAGAATTCATAAAAGAAAAAATAATTTATTTAAGAGATAAAGATGTTTTAGGTTTTGATAGTGCATCAAGTATTACTTTTGAATTTAATTTATGGAGATTAAAAAATTTTAATGTTTCTACTAATTTTATGTATTTTAATGATGATTGTTTTGTTGGTAAAAGATTAAAAAAATCAGATTTATTTTATCAAGAAAATGGAGAAGTTCATCCTTATATATTAGGTAAAAATACTAAATTAGATAAAAGTTTTATTAAATGGGATGTTGAAAAATCATTAAAAGATATAGCAAAAAGAAAATCATTAAGACAAGATCCAAAAGAATTTCATGTTAATAGAGATTTAGCAATGTTATTTATATATAAACTTTTTGGAAATGATGCAATAATTAAAAAATTTAATCATAATGCATTTGGTGATAATTTAATAGAAAATGAAGAAATATATAATATAACAGTTACTTATTATGATTATCCAGATGAATGTACAAAAGCAATTAAAAGAGAATTAAAAGCAATGAATTATCAACATATGAGAATTAATTATATGATTAATAAATATAATAGAAGATTTAAAATTATGGATGCTCGTTATTATGATATTACACAAATTCCAAATTATTGTGATTTATTTGTTATTAATAAAGGAGGTAAAGAATATTCTTATCTTGATATTGGTAAAAGTCTTATTAAAATGAATAAAATGTTTCCAATTCCAAATAAATATGAAAAATTAGATGTTGAAACTGGATATTATAGATTAGAAACTTTATTAAAAAGAAATATGAATATTAATATTGATTATAATTCTGATTTTAATGAAACAAGATTATTATTAAAACAAACTAATAATAATGATAATGAAATATTTAAAATTGAATATCAAAATGATGGAACTTATGGAATTAAAAGTTTAGCTTATGATTCTTTTATTGGTATTTCTGGTAATCAAATTTATGATAATGAATTTAATTTTACTTTAGAAGAATATACATATAAATTATATAATAAAATTGAAGATTATAAACAAAAATGGTTTTTTTTAACTAATACTGAAACTTATTTTTTTATTATTTCTGCTTATGAATCAATATGTGCTTTAGATGTAGCAAGTAAAAAAATTCAAAATGATGTTGAAATTAAATGTTTAGTTCCTAATGGGGGAAAACATCAATTATATAAACTTATAAAAATTGATAATTTATAATAAATTTTTAAAAATTGAAAATTTATCTACTTTTATTAATTTAATTTGATAAAATATTTTATGTAAAATTCATTGTTTGTTTATATTATATAAATTTTTTAATTAATTTAGATATTTAAATAAATTTAAATAAAAATTTTTTTAAATATAAATTTAATTTTCAAAATCATAAAAAAATCTTTGATTTAAAAATAATTTTAAATAATTTTATTTAAATAATAATAATTCCTTTTATTTCAAAATAAAAAATCTCATTTTTTTTAAAATAAAAAATTTTTTCTAAAACCACTTTTAAAATTATAATAATCAGAATTATTATAATTTGTACTAGGAGAAAGAAAAGAATTCATATAATTACCTTTATTATAATTTCCTCGATTATTAAAATTATTTGATTTATATGTAGTACTATAACTTCTTTTTACTTGATGACAAGGAGGAGGAGAAACTGGAACAATATAATTCATTTTTGAAGGATTAATTATGTTATTTGCTTCAAAATTATATAATGGCATATTTGGTTTAAAATTAATTATTGGTCTATTTATATAACTATTATCTGAAGTTGGCTCTGAAGCTAATGTTCTTGTCATGTTAAATAATTTTTTTTTAAATCTGTTACTGTCATCTATTTGAGTATTTAAGTAATATGAGTTTGAATTTGATTTTGGATTTGAGGAATAAAAATCAAGATAATTGGGTTTCATTTAAATTATATTTTTAATTTGAATTATTTAAAATTATTATATAAATTAAAAAAACTTGATATGGAAAATTTATTTATATATAAATTAATTATATATTATAAATTATTTAAGACTTTTATTACATACTACATACATAAAAATATAATAAATGAATCAATTACTTTAATAACTATTTAGAAAGTATCATATGAACTTACAGAATAAGATGAAAAACTTTCTTTTTCCTCAATTTCTTCATCATTTTGAAATTTTTTAATTTCCTCATTTTCATCTTTTTTATTTTTATTTTTTTTATGATTCCATATGAATGAAGAAATTATACAAATTGAAGTAATAATAATATTAATTTTCAAATATAACATATATGGATTTTTTTCTTGTAAGAAACTTATTTGATAAAGAAGAATAAAACAACCAAAAATAATATCATTATAAAAAGTTAATAAAATAATTGAAATTATAGTTAAAAGAATAATGAAAATAGAATTTTTAAAAACCATCATATAAGTGTTTATTAATATAATAAATGAAAAACTAAATAATGAACTTAATGATAAACTCAAAGAAAAATAATTAAAAAATTTATTTATTATATAATTACTTTCTCTTCTTTTATAATTAATATATGAATAACCTATTAGAATGATTCCTATAATAGCTAAAATTAACATACCAATACTCTTACATTTATTATCTTTAGGTATGTAATTTAAGCAAAGAAAATAAATTACATAAATATTAAGAGCAAATATATAATAAAATGAAAAATGATAAAAAATTATTCTCTTTACATCTTGTTCATTTACATTTTTTATAGATAAATTTCTAAAAAGAGTGGATATTAAAAATACAGAAATAATAATATTAATTGATAATTTGAAAATATTAAATTTTTTTTTTTCAAATATTATATTAAACAAATGTAAACAAATTGAACATATTAAAAGACTAATTTCAATCATATTCATATAACATATACAATATAATTTAGTAGATTTTTCTTCATCATCAAAATCGAAATTTTGAATTAAATTTTCTTTAGAATTTTTTATCATTTTACCTAATTCTATATTACTACTATTTTCGCTTTCTTCTTCGTAATATAAAGATAATTGAAAATCGTTATCCATAATTAGTTTAAAAATTTAATAGGAATATTCGTTTAAATTTAATAGTAAAAAATAATTAAATTATAATATAATAATTATTATATATTAATCATGAGATTATAAATGGAGAAAAATATTTTTATAAATCAACATCAAGTGAAATATTTGAACTTTCATAATAATTTTTGTTAAAATTATCCTTAAATAAATCACAATTTGATTCTTTTTCCATATTCTTTTTTTTATAAACAAAATTATTTTTACTTCCAATAAACAATTCTTGTTGATTTGAATCATTTTCATTTTTTTTTTTTTTTTTCATTTTTTTTTCTTTTTCTAATTCTTCTTCTTCATTATAATTTTCCCATTCACAAGAGCAATTTTTTTCTTTAAAAATATTAGAAACAGTTTTCCAAGAAAATCTAATAAAATTAGGATATCCAAAAATTTCATTAAAATTTCTTTTTAACCAATTAACAGTATAAATATCAGAAGGATAACCACTTCCAGTATTTTTATCATAAAAATTCCATTGCTCAATAAATTTATCTCTAGTAACTTTTGCAATAATACTTGCTGCACTAACACAAGGATAATTTGCATCTGCTTTACTTTCAACTCTAATTTCAATATTTTTATCATTTAAAATATTACTTAAATAAATTTTATAATCAATTGGATTTCCAACTGTATCAATTCTTATTTTTTTTATATTAGCGCCTTTTTTTTTTGAATTTATTATTAATTCCAATGCCGCTTCATGTGATATTGTATTTAAAGATATTTTTTTTCTTTTTAACATTTTATATGAAATTTCTTCTGGGGATATTATTTTTTTTTCATATTGAATTATATTTGAATATTGGTTTATTTTTTCATATAAATTTTCTCGCTTTTGAGGAGTCAATTTTTTAGAGTCGTCAAAGTGAAAGTAATTTTTTATTTTATCATCTAATGATATTGACCAATATGCACATGCGTAAACCATTGGACCTAAGACTGGACCTCTACCTGCTTCATCTATACCTAAAATTATTTCTTCTTTTTGAAAATCTGTTTTTATTATTTCTGGATTAAAATTTTGAGACATTTATTTTTTTTTCAATTTTGCTTTTTTTTTTTAATTTTTTTTTTTATTTTTTTTTAATTTTTGTTTTTTATAATTTTTTTTATATTTTTTATGTTTTTATATATAGATTTTTTAATTATTTCTTTTTTATTTGTGTTTTATTAATAAAAATAAAATGATATTATTAAATATGGTTAAATCTTGCTATTGTAAACAAGAAATCGCAAAAAAAGAAATTAATTTAAATGATTTAGAAAATAATAATTTATTAGAAAATAATAATAAATATTTACAAATTCAAAACAAATCAATTAAAGAGCTAAAATCAACAACAAATTCATCAATAATGAATGCAAAAAATATTGTAGAGCAAAATAATGATGATAAATTTAGTGATAATGATATTTCTCCATTATCAAATAATAAGAAAATTATAACTTCAAATGAAGTTAAAACTGTTAAAACACATCAATTAAAAATTAACCATGCTCATTTTCCAACAATTAATTCTAAAAAAGTAGAATCCGAATATGAAAAAGAAAAAAAAATAAAAAATATAAGAAATTCTTTAATGAAAGATTTATTTTGAAATTTTAATATTAAAACATTTATATGTAGATTTTGAGTAATATTAAAATTTAATCTTAAATGAAGTATATATAAATTAAGTTATAATCAATATTACTATAATAATAATTATACATAATTAAATAATAGTATATATAGCAATTAGTTAAATATTTATATCCTAGATTAATATTTTTAATATTTACTAGATAAAATTGATTTTAAAATAAAATTTAAAATTATAAATTAACCAAAATATTTTAAAACATTTTAATTATAAAATATAGTATATTGTTATTATTCATTTAAATTAAGTGCTATTCAATTATTTAAATAAGTTATATTTTTAATAAACAATTAGGAACATTATATTTATATTAATTGTTATTTTCTGAAATTGGAAAAAAATTTTGTTTTTGTATTTGATTTAATAGACATTGTTTAAGAATATTTTTTTGTTCTTCAATTAATAATTTTCTTTCTAATTCTTCTTTATTTGTATTATATTTTTCTAATTCAACTGAAGGCTTTTTATTATGATGAATTTCTTTTGATAAAATTTTTTGATTTAATATTTTTTCTTTTTTTAATTTATTATCTTCTTCTTCTTTTTGTTTTCTTTTATATTTTATTTCCTCATTCTTAACAAAATCTTTCTTTTTTTCAATTATATTATTAATTTTCCCCATTTTAAATTCATTATTTTTTTTTAAATCTTTTTCTTGTCTAATCATTAAATTAATTCTTCTTTTGATAATTTCAGTTTCTTCAATAGTTTTTTTTCTTTCTTGTGAAACTAAATAAATTTCCCTTTGTAATTTTTTAATATCTTCATCTAATTTCTCATCATTTAAATCATTTAAATCTTCATTTTCATTATTCATTAAAATTTAAAAAAATATTTTAAACAAAATTTATTTAATTAAATTATAATTTGATTAATCTATTAACCAAAATATTAGATTTAAATATATAATTAAAAAATAAAACAAATTTCTTCTTCATCATCTTCTCCAAAAAATTCTAATTTATATTTTTTTACAATATTTTCTTGATTATTTAATTTTTGTAATATTCTTTTTATTTCCCTATTCAAATTAAATAAGATTATATCTCTATCTTTTTCATTCTTAATGTTCAATTCATTTTTCAAAATATTATCATTTATTGGATAAGAAGAAAACATTTGAATAATAAAATATTCTATTTTATCAAAACCATTAGAAATAAAATTTTCTTTTAAATGAGTTAAATTACTTCTTTTTAACCAATCATCTAAATTATATATTATTTCTTTATTATTATTATTATTTTCATTAAAAGTACAACATCCTAAATAATATTCATTTGAAATTAATAAATTTCTTCCTTGATTGTAATTAGAACTAGTTAAAATTTGATATATTTGTTTATCAATACATTCACTATCAATTTCTAATTTTGTGATGATTCTATATATATGACCATTTTTTTCAATTCCTATTTCTTCAAAATCACTTTTTTGTACCCTAAATTTCTCATTTTTAATATCATTTATTATTTTATCAAAAGAATATATTCCTTTATCTATAAATAAATTATAATAATTTGATAAATCAATATCATTTAACCATTCTAATAAATTATTTCCATTAATATTATTTAATTCTTTATATTTAGAATGTATTTCACTTTCAATTTTACAATTTTCAATATTCTTTAAATAATTATTAGTATTATTTATATTAGATTTATTTATAAATATATTTTTATTGTCATTGTTTTTTAAATTTATTTTATTATTTTGATTTATTTCATTTTTTATTTTATTGTTGTTATTATTCATTTTTATGTTTAGTAAATTATTTATATTATACATTGATAACCTATGTGGCTCTGTAAAAATATAATCATTTTCATTTCCTAATTTTTGGGATTTAGAACTTTTATTTGTTAATGTTTTATTTTTACTTTCTAATAAACTATTGCATGAAATTTTATCTGATGTATTTAAATTAAAAATAAATGGAATATTCTCTTTATTCGATGCTGAATAATTAAATAAATGTATTATATTTTTTCCTTTTATTTTTGATTGACTTGGACTAATATTTGTTGATGAAATATTTTTTAACAAATTTTGTTCAATAGAAATATTTTCATTTGATTTTGTTTGTAATTCATCTTTTTTTTCAATTTCATTTTCTATGTTATCAGAAATTAATATTTTTTTTGACTGATTATTATATTTATTATTATTATTATTATTTTCATAATTAATGATATTTTCTTCTGAAATATTTCCTTTTTCAATCTTAAAAGAATTATTTTTTAAATTTATATATTCATCTTGATTTTCATTATCAATACTATTACCTTCATTAAAAATTACATTATTCCTTTTTATTTCAATATCATTATTATTATTATTATTTTCATTTTTATTACTGTTTTTTGTATTAAAAAATAATATTTCTTCATCATTATCTTCAATTTTAATTGATGATTTTTCTACATTAATTTCATCAGAATTTTCATTATTTGGTATATATGAATGTAATGAATATATAAAAGAAAATTGATTTGACATATTTTTAAATTTAAATTTTTATGAAAATAAATAAAAAAAAATAAAAAAAAATATTATTTTTTAAATAATTATTATATAACAAATTATAATAAAAAAAATGTGTTGGTCAAATAGAAATGAAGTTACTATAAAAGATAACAATGAAGAAGAAACACCAGAAGAAACAAAAAATCCTAAAAAGACATATTTTTCAGAAATTGAAGATAAAATAAGAGAAAGATTAAAAGAATGTGAAGGTGAAAAAGGAGAAAGTTTAATAAAAATGATAATGATTTCTCCAATTAATAATGGAAAAATTGCACATTTTGATTTAATATATTTATTATCTTTATTATTTAAACATTTACAAGAATTTTTTACTCCTTTTCCTTTTTATTTTATTGAAAATGAAGGTAATAATAATAATAGTTTATTTATTGATTATAGTAAAACAAATATGAGAATTTTAATATATTATGAATTAGGTTATATAGAAAATTTAAAGAAAGAAATTAATAATGGGAAAAATATTCAACAATCATTTCAAGTTTTACCATTTATTTTAACAATTATTTTTTACTCACCTATGGAAAAAAAAACTAAAAGTGAAATTTTATATCAATTATTTAATCCTGATTTAGATGGTTTACTAAAAACAGAAAATGATTCAATTGAAGAAGTATTTATTAATTTAATTTATATAACTCTTTATTTACCTGATATTTACTTTAATTTTTTTTTTTTAAATCAAAAAGCAGAAGATGGAGATATAAAAATTGATCATATTTATGAAAATATAATAGACTATAAAAAAAAATTAATTTTTCTTGAAAATAGTAAAAATTGCAAAAGAGAGCTTGCAAAATTATATATAAATTCATTTTTATTTTCTGAAAATTCATCAAAAAAATCAATTAATAAAGATGAATATATGAAATTAATAGAAAAAAATAATTATAATATTTTTGATATTAATGAATATAAAAAGATATTTTTTAACTTCCTTCTAAAAAGAAAAAAAGCAATTAATTTTTTAAATTATTTCCCATCAACAATAAAAGATATTGAAAAAAAAATAAATAATTCTCATATAAACACAAATAATAATTTAAAAAGAAAAATAATTAATAATATTTGTACAAAAGGGAATAATAAAGGAAAAATGGATGAATTTTCTTCTCTTTTTGAAGATTCATTAGATATATTTGATAATTTATTTATGTCAAAAACATATAGAGAAAAGCAAATAAATCCAACAAAAAAAAAAACAAAAAAAAATGATAAATTATTTCAAGATAGAGAATTAGACCTTAATTTAAGAGAAAGTGGTCAATTTCATAGAATTAGTAAAAAAAAAAGTGAAGAAAATAAAGATAATTATACAAATAATGATTTTAATTTTAATCCAAAAATTGGAATTTTTGAATTAAATGAAAAAGAAAAGGATGAAAATGATATTCAATATTTTATGGATAAAGAAAAAATTAAAAAAGACTTAAAAAATAATAGCAATATAGATGATAATAAATATAATGATAAAGAATTGTTAGATGGAATAAATGAGATCATTGAAAAAAGTGATAAAGAAGAAGAAAAAAAAAAAGAAAGCTTTATAAATGAAGAAATAAATGAAGATAATAATGCAAGAAATACTATAAATAAAGAGGAAAATGAAGATAATAATTTAAGAAATAATATAAATAAAGAGGAAAATGAAGATAATAATGTAAGAAATACTATAAATAAAGAGGAAAATGAAGATAATAATTTAAGAAATAATATAAATAAAGAGGAAAATAAAGATAATAATGTAAGAAAAAATATAAATAAAGAGGAAAATGAAGATAATAATGTAAGAGTTCAAAAAAAAAATTTAAATAATTCTCAAATATCAGATAAAGAAAAAGAAGAAAACAATAATATTAAGCTAGAACAAAAAAATAATGGAAAATTAAAAAATAAAATAAAAGAAAAAATAGAGCCAAATATAAAATATAATAAATCATTACAATATAATATAAAAAAAGATGAAAATAAAGAAGATGATATAAAAGTAAATATTCAAAATAAAAGTTTAAATATAAATGATATTTCAGGAATTAAAATGGAAGAAAATAATACTATAGTAAATGATGGAAGTATATATGAAAATGAAAAAAATGAAGATAATAATTATAATATAAAAAATTTTAATAAAAATTCAAACACTTTTAAATCAAGTAAAAAAAAAAGTACAAATGAAAAAGAAGATTTAGTAAAAATAAGATCAAGTGTTGAAAATGAGGATAGTCCAAGAAAAAAAATTCCATCAAAATTAAGTAAAAATGATAAAGAAATTTCTCCTAAAAAACATCCATTCAAAATTAAAGAATTTAAAGAAGATAATGATGAACAAATAAGACCAAATAAAGATTTCAAAAATAACAAAAGTAAATCTTATAATAATAATAATGATAAAGAAAATGAAATAGAAGATAGAAATCATAGTAAAAATAAAACAAAAGAAAAAACAAATAAAATTAAAAAAAGTATAATAGGAATTGAAGATGAATTAATTGATTCATCAAAACCAAAATTATCTATTGTAAAAGTATTTTCACATGTAGAAGAAAATAAAGAAAATTTAGCATTTAATCAAATAAGTCATAATTCAAATATAAGTCCAGAAAGAAAAACACTTCAATTAAATACTAATCCAATTATTAAATCAGGAGAAAAAAGTGATCATTTAACAGATGATGAAATATTTAAATTAAGTCAAAGTAAAAATAAATTTGATTTAAAACAAAAAAAAGTTAAACAATTAGAAGATATTGGAATAACTAATATTCCAAAAAAAGAAGAAGGTGATTATTTAGAAAATGAAGAGGAAAAAAATTTAAAAGATATGACTATTCAAATAACAGAGTTTAATAATTTAGATAAAATAAAATCTCCAAATTCAAATAATAATGCAAATTATCAATTTTATAAAAAGGGAAGTAAAGTTAGTTCAAATACATTATTTACTGATAAACATTTGAGTGGAACTCCAATTATTACTTTAAGTCAAGTTTTTAAAAAGAAAAATGATAATTTAAAAAATCCTAATTTATTTGATTTGATTAATTTATATAAAAATGATTTAAATTTCATTGATATTAATAATATTACAATATATTTAGTATATTATTTTTCTCATTTTGAAGAATATTCACAAATGGATGTTAATAATGTTATTAAAGATTTAATTAATCTACCTTCAAATATTATAAAAAATATTTCAATTAAAAGATTTACTCCTTATTTTGATTCTTATAATAGAGAATCTATTATAAACATTTTAAATTATTCTTGGAATGGAGATATTATTAATTTATATTTTAATTTAATGACTTTTTATAATATATTTTTAAGAAATAGTGAATTAATTAATATAAAAGCTATTTTTATAGGAACACATTTCTTCAATAAATTACAAGAATGTTATTTTTCTGATATTTATGATAATTTACTTCATTTATATAAAGAAGATTTATTCATTGATGATACTTTCATTTTTGATATTAAAGATAATATTATAGCAATACCAATTTATACTTATAAAAATATTGAAAGTCCAAATGAAGAAAATAAATTATTTTTAGCTGTTTTTAATTGTAATACTAAAAAAATTGTATATTTAGATAGTAATGATATTCTTAGTGAAAATGCTGAAGTTATGAATAATTATACTTTAATTTTTAAAAAGTTCTTTAAATATTTATTTGATAGGAAATTATGTAAAGAAAATATTTCTGAATGGAATTTTTCTGCTGATTCTATTGAGTCTATTTGTTATGATGAAAATATGTCTAATCAAATAATGACTTATTATAGTAAATTAATTTGTTTAAATGGAAAAATATCAACAGTTGATGATAAGAATTTTGATAAAATTAGAGAAGAATTATTTAAAGAAATAGCAATGTTTTATATAATTATTGGTAAATTTAGTCAAGAAGAAATAGAAAATGAAAAGGAGAATTTATTCAATTAAAATTTTATTTTAAAAAAGATTTTAATTTTTAATTTTTTTTGTGAAAATTATAATTATAATTAATTATTTAATCTGTACAAAAAATTCATTTTCATTTCCATTAACTAATTTGTAGATACTTTTAATATTATTATATATTTCATTATAAGTTTTGAAAATATTAAAAGTAGCAATTATTATAATAGAATTATAAGAATAAATAATATGATTATAATTATTATCTTTTTCAAAATGAAGAAAACTGCTTTTATCATTTTTATCTTTACATTTAAATAAATCATATAATTTTGTATAAACCCTATTAATATATTTTTGTAAAACTTTATTATATGAAGAAAGATTTATTGTAAAATATTGATTTAAATTCTGATTAATAACAATAGAATATTTAACATAAGATAATGAATCATATTTTGAATTTAAATTATTTACATTTAAAATAGACATACCACTTATATCAATTATTGTACTTTGTCTAGTAAATAAAGAATTTACTTCTTTTTCTTTTTTTGTTCCTATATTTAATCCAGAATCATCTTTTGATTTTTGGTGATTTAATAAATTATTATTCTGATTTTTTCTTAATTGTCCTGGTTCTAAACTTTTAGAAATTTTATTTCGATTATTTAATTGAACAAATAATGATTTTAATTTAAAATTATCTAATTCATCATCTTCTTTTTCAAATATATTTATAGGCCTTTTAATATTATCCATTAATAATTTAGTTGATTTAATTTCTTTATAAATTTTTTTTGAAAAATTTTGAAATTTATTTTTTATTTTTTCTTCATCACTTTCACAAAGAAAAACAAATCCAATATCATCATAATTAAAATTAGAATAAATTTGTAAGGGACCTTGATCAGAAATTCCTGGAAGACATAAATTTTCAAAAATTTCAAATTTTTTTTCTGAATTTTTTAACATAATAAAATTTTGAATTAAAACAATATCACTATAAACAATTTTAATATATGAACTTTTAACTAAACTAATTAATTCATTTGCATATTTATCAAAAATACAACATAATACACATTCAATTTTATATTTTGAAATAATATCATAAATTTTATTTCTATTTTCAATTGGTGATACTTGAAAACATTTAATTAAACTTGAAAATGAATGAGATGAATATTCAATAATTTGTTCAAATAAATAAATTTTTTTTTCTAAAATAGAATTAAAAGAAGAAGGTTTTTCTTCTAATTTACAAATCCCAGGTTTAGTAATAATAGATAATAATTGAATATATAATAATTCTAATTGAGAATAAAGAAAACTAATAGAATCATTTTGTTGACTAATTGCAATTAAAAATAAATTTCCAACTTTTAAAAAAACAATAATAGATTTACCATTACAAATATAATTTAATTTTTCAACATTATCTTTGTATTTATTAAATATAGTAAATTTTGTTATTATTGCACTAAAAGTTGCTAAAATTCCACATATTTTCATTTCATCTGAATAACGAGAATAAATTGGAGTTCCTCCTTCTGTCATTATGAAATATTGCCTATTTTGATTAAAAAAATCTTTTAATTCCATTTCTTTATTTTTATTTGTTTTTTTTATTATATCTTCTTCTTCTTCTTCAAAAAATTGAGATTTTTCTTCTATTGTTATTGAATCTTCATTACTTGATTTTTCACTACCTGATGATTTTAAAAAGGAATTTGAATTTTCTAAATTTCCATTTATGGAATTGTTGATTAATAATTGGTCTTTAGAATTTGTCGTTATATTATCTTGTTCATTATTCATTATTTTATTTTTAAATAATTATTCTTTTTGAATTTTTGTTTATTTTGTTTTTTGTTTTAATATAAATAAATTTATTTTTAGTTTTTTTTATTTTATATTATTATATTTTTATTATTGTTTATAAAACATCTTAATTTTAATATTTGATAAATATAAATAAATAATTTTTTGTATAAATTTAAAATGAATGTTTTTAAAAATACAAGTTTTGATTGTCAACAAATAGATTCGAATAGATTATATAATTCATTTCAAAAAAAAAATAATAAAATAACATATAAAAACGAATCAAATCAAAAAGAAGATTCAAGTTCAATATATACAAATTTAGATGAACATTTATTTAATTCATCTTCAAAACTAAATAATAAAACTATATCAAATAACAATTCAAATTCAGTGCATTCACTAAAGAAAAGTAGTATAAATAGTTCATATATAAATTTATCAAAAAAAAGAGAACAAAGAGGAAAATTAATAGAATATATTCCTGATATATTTAATACTTCCACAACTGAGAATAAAAAAATTATGGTTAGTGATTTAGATATTCCTTTAGAAATTCCTACTAAAAAAAGGAATCAAAAAACTAAGCCAAAAACTACTATTTTCAAAGAAAAAGAAGATGATTTTAAAAAAGAACTTGAAAAGAATATCATTCAATTTTTAGAAAAAAATGGAAGGATTAAAAGAAGTCAATCTTCTACTGAAAAGAAAAATAAAATAACAAAAAAAGCTTTTAATAATGATTTTATTGAAAAAATGAATATTAGAAATGAAAAAAATAATAATCATTCTCATAGAATTAAAAATAATTTATGTTTAAGTATTATTAATTCTAATTTTTTACAAACTCAATTAAAACATCGTTCATTTTATAATACTTTTCAAAAGAAAATTAAAAAATTTAACCTTTATCCAATATTTAATGAAAGAAATGAAAATAAATATAAAAGATTAAAACATAAAAATTTTCTACTTAATAACATTTCTCTTACTAATTGTTCAACATCTTGCACAAATAAAGGTAATAATCAAGTTTATTATAAATTAAATTCAAATAATATTAAATATAATAATAATAATAAACCAAAAGGACATTTCATAATTCAACCATATTCTTATTTAAATAATAATAATAAAATTTTTAAAACTTTTTGCATTGAAACAAATAAGAATGAATATCCATTTAAAAATAAGGCTCCTAAAAATGTTAAAAAAATATCTGTTCAAAATCAAACAAATAATCAAATATTGAAACAAAAAAAAAATTTTATAAAAAATATAACAACATTGAATAACTTAAATAAAAAAGATTCTATTTATTCAGATGAATATAAATTGTTATTTTCAGATTATGATAAAAATAAAAATAAACTTTTCAATAAAAAAATGGATTTTATTGATAAAATCTATCAAAATAATATTAATTTTATTACTACAAATTTTATACAGTCATTAAATTTCAAATTATCTGAACAAAAAAGAAAACAAATTAAATCAAATGTCGGAAATTAATTTGTAAATAAAACCTATCTTTAAACAAAAAAAATAGTAATTTTATATAATAAAATAAATATTAATATGTATGATTTTATAAATGTGTATTTGAAACTTTAAGAAAGGTATAAAAATTATTTATTAAACAATTTATTTATTAATTCCATTTAATTATTATTAAATAAATAATTTAAAAAAATATATTTGAAATGAGTGAAAATAGAGAAAATCAAAATTTAAGAAAAGTGAAAGGTACAATAGATAATAAGTCCTTAAAATCAATTGAAGAATATAATAAAAGTTTAAAAGAATGGAATATAAAAATGCATAAATTATGTATTTCCCTTTTAATACTAATAAACATATGTTTAGTAGGATTTTTATTAGTATATAAATATCAAATTTCTTCATTATCAATAATGAATGGAAATCAAAGTAAAGAAATAATTTCAGAAGAAAAAATAAGAAATGATTTCAATAGTCAAATTGATCATATGTTAATAAACATATTAGAAAACGTAGGATATGATTATTACTTTAGTTTCTTTTTTTCAAATCTTGATGATATAAACAAACTAAAAGATATAATAATAAAATCATCAGTTATCGAAAATATAAAAAAAGAAGATATTCATCCTTTAATTTTAGCAACTGCTGCTTATTATGAAATAACAATAGATACTTTTAGAGAAAAAATATGTTGGCTTCCAAATATTTTGATATTAATTGAAACAGATGAAAATAAAAAATTTGGAATTTTTTGGACAACTGAAATTGAAGATATAGGTAGTGATAATGTAACAACTTATATTAAAGATAAAAAAAGTTTTATGTTCTCTTTTGATACTGGAAAAATATTTAAAGTTAAATCTAATGCTGAATATTCTGTTCATATTCCAACTGAAGGTAATGTTTTATTAAATGTTGGAAATGGTGATTTAATTATTTCTACTTCTTTTTTATCTGAGGAAAGTAAAAGTAAAAGTAATTTTCCTGTTTCTTTTGAAAGTAACGGGGAAGTTACTAATCCTTTTACTTCAAATGGAGACATTAATATTTTGGAATTTGAAATTTATTCACTTTTAATTTATCAATCTTAATTTTGTTAAAGTAATTTAAGATTTATATTTTTATTTAAATTAATTATTTTTTTATTTAAATTTTATAATATTTTATATATTTTGTTAGGATTTTAATTTTAAGAAATATTATCTAATAATTTTGTAATTAAAAATATAATTAAAAAAATATATATTTAAGTTCATATATATATTTAATTTTTTATTTTTTAGTTTTTTCCTTTATAATTCTCTTATTTTTATTTTTCAATAAGTATTTTATATTGATCTTTTTCTTTACATTATTTTATTTTTATTAATAAATATTATAAATATAAATTATATATTTATTGTTTTAATCATTTTTTACATAAAGATTAGAATTGTTTTTTTTGCAATTGTTAAAATTCAATATCTATAATAAAAAAAGAATATATTACGGTAAATAAATATTTATTTAAATATATCTATAAAAAATTTTGCTAATATAACTCCAATAGCAATAATAGGTATACATATTATTAATATTTTTTTCAATGAACATTGTTTATTTTCATTATTATTATTATTTCCATTTTCTTCATAATTTTCAGAATTATCATTATTTTCATTATTAGAATTTTCATTTTGAGAATTTTGAGTTTCATTTTTATCATTACTCTTATTTTCAGAATTGGAATCATGACTTGAATTATTATTATTTTCATTATTATTTTCATTTTCAATTTCTAAATAATTATTTTTATTTACATTATTTAAATTAATTTGACTAATTTCACTTTTATCAATACTTAAACTTGAAATATTAACAATAACTCCTTCATTTTTATCTTCATGAGATAAAATATTGTTTAAATTTTCTGAATATAACATTGTTTTTTTATTTTCACTAAATGAATTTGATGAATTTAAATCTATGATTTCTATGCTATTTTTATCTCTATTATTATTACTAATTGATAAATTCTGATTATGCTTTTTATTTTTTTTATTTTTCCTTATTATTATATTTTTTACTTCACTCTCATTTTGGTTTGATAATGTATTATTTGACATTTTAAAAATTTATATTATTTAATGTAATTTTAATAAATTAAAATTTTATATTTATATGTCTATTAATTTTGCAATTTTTCCACCAAAAGGTTCCATTATTTCTTCTGCAAAATTATAATTTTCATTTATATTTGTTTCATTTTTAACTTTATTTTCATTTTCAAAAAAATCTAAAATATTTTGTTTAATAGTATTATTGTCTTTTCCTTCATTTTCTTCATAATCTTTTTTTTTAAAAGAATCAATTAAATATAATACTTCTTTAAAATCAATTTTCATATCATTTAATTTCTCATCATCAAATTTTTCAATATCTTCATTAAAATATTTATTATAAATTTTATCAATATCAATATTCAAAACATTATTTTTAACAACAGGAATATCATTAAAATTTTGATAACTTTTATTATTTAAATATGAAATAATCATTTCTTCACTTTGATTTCTAAAATAAGGATTTTCATATTCTTTCAATTTTAAAAATAATTTTTTCTCACTTTCTTCAGATAATTTTTTAAATTGTTCTTTAGAAATATTTAAATCATGTTCATCAATAGAATTAATAAAATTAATAACAGCTCTAAAAGTTTCTAAATAATAATCTTCAATTCCTTGTTTTCTTGAATTATGTCTAAATAAATCACAATAACTTTGATTTGACTTTAATTTTGGAACTTTACTTTTAATAACAGTAAAAATAATCAAAGGAAAAATTTCATCTGCTCCAGGTGAAGTTTCTTTATTTGAATTTTTAGAATACATTATAGATAAAATATTAACAACATTCATAAAAGTATATAATTTATCTTTTGGACATTTACATTGATTAATTGTTGATAATTTATTAATTGCCATTGATAAATAATTATTATCTAATACTGATGATGGAATTTCAAATAAATCTGGTGTTATAAATTGATATTTTTCAAGTAAATAATCAAATTTATAATCTTCTTCTCTATCTTTTCTATTTGAACAAAATATTTGATTATATAATTTTTTTGTAATTATTGATTCAAAATTATCACATAATTCATTATATATTTCTTCGGTTTTATAATTTAATTTTATTGACCAAATTAGGCAAAATTTTTTTATTAATTTGTTTATAAATAAATGGAAATTTTCAGCTATTTTTTCTATTTTTAATGAATCTGCAAGTTTTGGAAATTCTTCTTTAAAAAATCTATATTTTGTTATATTAAAATATATTTTACTTGTTTATCATTTCAATGATTTCTTTTGATTTTGAATTTTTGATTTTTTCGTTAAAATTAATTTTTGATGTATTTTGTTCGTTTTCCATTACAAAAAATAAATAATTTTTTAATTAATTTTTTATATATTTTTTAACGTTTTATAAATTATTAACTATTAAAAAAAAATATTAATAAAAAATATGTTTTATAAACAATAAATTAATATATTTCATTTATAATTTTACATTATGTTTTAGGAATATATTAAAAATATCATATGTTTGATTTAAATTATGTAATTTTAAAAAGAAAAATGCTTTTTATTCACATAATTTATATTTATCTCCTTTACTTAAATTAAAAAAATTAATTTAAAATATGATTACAAATAGTCAATAAAAAAAACATATACATATAATTTTTAACATTCTCTATAAATATTAGAGGTAACTTTATTAAGAATATCATTTTTATAATAAGCAATGCCATTTCTAACATCCATATTATTTTTAGCAATATTTAACAAAATGGGAAGAAGATCAATTAAAGCTCTATCATCAACTTCTTTTCCCCAAAATGACTTAATAGTAATTCCATTTTCTTTTTGTAATCTAAAATTTTGTGTCATATTATCTACAATAATAATTCTACTTAAATCTCTTCCTAATTTACTTAGATCTTTAACAAAATCTCTTCCTATAATTGTAGTATGATTTCTATATAATCTATAATCAAAATAAATTTTTTCTTGTTCAATTAAATTAATCATATGATCTGCATAATCTTGAGTACTTGAAGTAAAAATTACTAATTCATAAAATTTAACTATTCCATTTAAAAATTCAAATAATCCAGGTCTAATTTGTAAAACTCCTTTTGTTTCATTTACAGGGTCTATTTTAAAATGAATTAAAGTTTCATCTAAATCTAATACTAAAGTATACTTTTTATGAGTACCTTTTGTTAAATATGGAACTGGAATTTTATTTTCTATTATTATTAATTTATTTTCTTCTATATATGACGTTGATGCAACAACACTTCCTTTTTTATTTAATATTTTATATATTTTATCTCTGAAAAATGTATTTAAATCATCAATTTTTATATTTGGTATATTTCTATAAATATTTGCTAAGTCTTTTATTTTTCTTGAATTATCTTTATATTCAAGAACAGTTCCATAATTTCTTAAAATTATTCTTTGAATATTTGATATTGTTCTACAAATTCCTTTTATTTCTTCTATTATATAACATAAATCAGATTTGCTATCTTTTATCATATTTTCTAATTTTTTCACCCATATATTATATCCAGAAATAATAATTTTAGAATATAAATATTTACTAATTAATATTAAAACTTTATAATGATATAAAATTAATTCAAGTAATAATGAAGATAAATGATTATATAAAATAGGTTGAAAAGATAAATCATAGCATAAAATAATAGAAAATAATTCTTGATTATTTGCATATTGAATAACTTTTTTATTTTTTTCAACAACAAAATATTTATCAAACTGATTACATAAAGAAGAATTAAAATAAAAATTCCACCATTCAAAACATTCATCATAACAATAATTTCCTTTTTTAATATTATTAATAATATTCATATATTTATCAGAATCCATTAAAATATCTTCAATATTTAAAATAGGTCTTTTATCTTCAAAAGTATTTTCTAAAAGTGAATTATCAAAATAAGTCATAGTATTATTTAATAAAGATTCATCTTCTAAATTCATTTTTTTACTAAAAGTAGTATCTGCAGTTAAAGTAATATCATTTCTTTCATTTTCAGAATAAGTATTTGTTGAATAAGTTCTTGGAGTTGTTTTAGAAAAAAAATTTGAATTTGTTTTTTTTGATTTAGTACATAATGGAGATTGAGGAATCCAATTTTTTTTACTATATATTAATTTTTCATTTTTTTTATTTTGATTTATATTTAATACTTTCATTGTTTGTGATATTGATTTTAAATCATTTGGTGCTTTTATATTTAACGACCTTTGATATGAAAAAATTGGATTTGTTTTATTTAATATGTTATTATGAAAAATGTTCCTGGATGAATATGATTGATTTTGATTTAAACGCTTTAAATTTTGTAATGCTGGATTTGCTTCGTAGTTTTGATTTGGAAATTCTTTTAATTTTTTTTCCATTTTTGAATTATTATAATAAATTATGATTTATATTAATTTTTAATGTTTTTTTTATAGTTTAAAATTTGTTCAAATTTATAATTCAAAAATAAATTTATTCTTTTTTAATTTTTATTATTATATTTTCATTTATTTATAATTTTATTTGATTTTCTTATTTATAAAATAATTCCTAATAATAAAAGATTTTATATATTTTTGCTAATTTTTAAGTTATTTATTTGTTTAAATTATTATCTATTAATTTAATACAAAATTCATAAATTAATCATTATTATAATTTTATTTATATTTTAAATTGTATTTTGGAAACTATCTATTTAAAAAAGTTTTTTAGAAAAATTAATTAAATGAAAATTTAAATTTAAAAAGAATAAATTTATTTTTGAATTATAAATTTGAACAAATTTTAAACTATAAA
>JAJMZS010003245.1:0-29157 GCA_023807205.1 Isotricha prostoma
TCAAAATACAACTAATTTAAAAGCAACTAATACTAATAATAGATTTAATTCTTCAATAAATGATAAAAATAATATTAAATAAATGACATTAATAAAATTTAAATAAATTTAAAATATGAATAATAAAATATTATTCTTCTTTGAAGGTAATTCTTAATTTATTATAAATATTTGGAACAATTTTTTTAATAGTAAAAAATATATATATATAAAATTCATTTTACAAAATCAAAAAGAAATTATTTATAAATATATTTTAAATGTTATTTTATGAAAATTTAATTATAATTATCAATAATAAATTTATTATTTTTAAAATTTATATAAATCTAAGATTTCAAGCAAATTAAATATTATAAATTAATCAATGTAAAAAATATATTTTTATATTTAAATTTTTTAAAATTATACTTAATGAATTATATAGAATAATTAATTATTATGTTTTAAAACTTATAAAACAATTATATTATAATATATTAAAAAAATTATCAAGATTATTTTGTTAAAAATATTTTTTTATTTTATTATAAAATACATATTTTGATATCATAAAATAATTAAAAAAAATGAAAAGAATAAAAAATCTTATAAAAGATATTAATATATATGGAATAGAATTTCCATTATTATATCAAAAAGAGAAAAATTATACTACAATTATAGATATATTATTAAGTTTAGCATCAATAACATTAATGTTAATTATATCTATAAAATATTTTTCAGAATATTTATCACATTCAAATTTTAATATAGTTACAAATTATCATCCTTTAAATAATACATACACAATAAATTTATCGTCTAACCCAATAATTTATGGTTTATATAATTGGAATGGAACAATAAAAAAATTAGATCCAACATATGTATATTTAACATTAGATCAAAATAATCATTATATAAATGATAAACATTTAATTGAAAGAGAATCAAAAAATATAAAATTAGAATTTTGTAATGAAACTGAAGAAAATAATAAGATATTTGAATCATTAAATCTTGGATATAGTAGTAATTATTATATTTGTGTAAAATCAGGTCAAAATTTAACTATTTCAGGAAGATTCAATGATATTTTTAATGGATTTAATATTTTAGAAACCCATTTAAATAGATGTATTAATTCAACTAATTCAAGTATTGTTTGTAGATCAAATGAAGAAATAAATGATTATATTAAAAATTCTTATCTTCATATTTTTTATACAAATAATATTGTAAATCATTATAATTATTCATATCCAATTTCTGAAATATTTAGAACTGATTGTTTTCCAATTTCTTTGAATCAAGTAAAAAGATATTATTATTATTTTACTTATTCTGTTTATATGAATATTAAAGGATTCATTTTTGAGAATACTAAAATTACATTATTTCATGAATTTAATGATATTTATGTTGATAATGTTGAAAATGAAGAAAATTCATATTATGAAAATAATATAATTTTTGAAATTCTTTTTACTGTTTGGGATAAAGAAATAAAATATATAAGAACTTTTCCAACCATTCAAGATGTACTTAGTAATATTGGTGGATTAAGTGGAATTATTATTACTATTTTTCAATATATTTCTTGTTATTTTTCTGAAAAATTTTTCCTTGCTGAAATTTCAAATAATTTAATTAATAATTCTAAAATTAAAAAATCTTATTATTTCAAAAAAGAAATTATGAAAAATTCTTTGACAATGAAAAATGAATTAAGTCATATTTCTTCTACTAAATTTATTGAAGGTAAAAGTAATTTACCTTTAAAAAAATCAAATAGTTTAAATATTCAATCAAGAAAAAATATGTCTGATCCTTCAAAAAAAAGTACAATTCTTTTAAAAAATAATTTTATAGATGAAAAAAATATTAACAAAAAAGAAAAAAGCGATTTTAATTATTTTTCTGATAATAGTACTAATTCACTCTTTGAAGAAAAACACAAAATTAAATTCCCATTTTATTATTATTTAGCTCCATTTTGGAGTATTGATTTTTCAAAAAAGAATGATATTTTCTATTGCTATGATAATATATTAAAAAAATTTTTAAGTATTGAAGTTATGATTCCAATTTTAGAAAGAATTAGTTTAATGACTGATATGAAAAAAAATGATAAATTTATTTTTAAAATTGATACTTTTTTAAATAATAATGTAACAAAAAATTGATTTGAGAAATATATAAAATCTTTAATATTTTTTATTAGAAATTTAATTTATTTTATATAGGGTAATTAATTTTTAAATTATTTATTAATATATGTTAAAATAGTATTGTTAAAAAAATAGAAATAAAATTTATAGACGATTAATTTTAATAATTCCCATATTTCTTATTTACTTTTTTTCAAAAATAAATTATAAATATAAAAGGATAAATACAATAATCAATATATGAAAAGAATTTAATATATTATTTATCACCAAAGAGATATTTCAAAAGAACCCAAAAATATGCATTTTGAAAAATTGTATAAATGATATACTTTCTTATAAAAAAATAAATTAATTTAAATTTATATAATATTCTATAAATGAATAATAATATATTAAAAATTTGCAATAAAATTAAAATTTAATAATAATAACTAATAAAAAAATATATTCAATATAATCCAATTTCATAAATAAAATAACCTATATAATGAATAAAAATATTCTTTTATTAATTGAATATTTTGATATTAATTTATAAGATCACTAAATATAAATTACCATACAAATATATTACCATATTTAAGTTTTTACAAAAAATATTTTTAGACTCCTTACAAAGGAAAAAATTATTCTTACAATTTTATTCTATTCTCTATTAATCAAAAGATTATCATTATCACTTTTTTTAAATTCATCTAAAATTACAACAAATTTTTTCATAGATGAAACCAAATCATTATTAATATTAATTTTATTTTTTTCACCCAAAAATGCAAAATCAATTAAATTAATATCAATATTTTCATTATTTTTTGTATCATCATATACAATTAATAAAGAAGAAAATTTTAAATTAATTTTTACTTTCATTTCAAATTCACTAATAACTTTTAAACTTTCATTAATAGTTTTATTAATTAAAATATTATTACTATGAAAAAATTGTGAAATTTCATTTTTAAATTGTTTTAAAGAATAATTTTTAGTATCATATCGATTTTTAAATATATTACCTTTTTGAATTCCCATAATTCTACATCCAATTTCTTTTGAAGCTCCTTCATATTTTTTTATTGTTTTATTATCTTTTTTTGATATTTTTGAAAAAGAACCTAATTTAATATCTAAAATTGCTGGATTTTTCATATTAAAAGTTAAATTTTGTAATATTAAAAATTTATTTAATAAAAAGTGATCTCTCCATTTAATAAAAGAAAATAAAATCCATTTTAATTTATTTTTAGAATGATTAAAAAAATTCATTAAAGTTTCTTCTAATTTTTGAAATGAAGGATTTAAATTATTAATTGGAATATTTTCAGATTCATTTAAAAAAGTATTAAAACTTTCTTTAAATTTAATATCATTTTCAATATTTATATCACTTGATTCAAAATTCATTTTTTTTACAAAATTTCTAAAAAAATTTTTACATTGGTTAACATAATTTTCAATTATATTAAATTGTGCAGTATTTTCATTTATTACTCCAATAAAATTTGGACAACAATGAGATTTAAAATTTAAAGATGATTTTGTAGAAGAATAAAAATTAATTTCATTATCATTTGAACTTTTTATTAGATATTGGGGTGATATTTCAATAAAAAGAGAATGTCCTCCAACTGAATTTAAATATAAAGAAAAAGAATTTATGTCTAATTTTATATTTTGTAATTGATTATTATTTGGTTTCATTTTTATTTTTTTTTAGAATAATTTTTTTTTATTATTTTATTTTTTATTATTTAAACTTTTATTTTCAATGTTCTATTTATTATTTAATATTTATTTTTCAAATAATTTATTTTTTCATTTGATAAATGATTGAAAATAAATTACTAATAACCATCATATATTAAAAATAATATTAATAAGTATTCTTAATTTTTTTATTAATTATCTAAAAAAAATGGAAAATATTATTTAATAAAATAAGTCTAAAAGACATTAAAAATAATATAAATATGATATCAGAAATAAAATAATTTAACACTTTTAATAAAAAAATCATATAATAAAAATCCTCATATAAAAAAATAAATATAATAAAAAACACAGAAAGAAAAAACCAATAAAAAACACAAAAAAACCGAAAAAAAACTCCAAAAAAAAATACAAAAATAAAAAATATAAAATTAAATTTCATTCTAAAATAAAAAATAATTTAATCCAAAAAATAATTTTTAATATAATTTAATATAACTCTCACATCATATGTCAGAAAGTAATCTATCGCCACAAAACAACAATCAAGAAGGAGAAAACAAAGAAAGCATAGTAAAAAGTGAAGCATCCTTAAATTTAGTTCAAAAAAAAAATTCCAAAGATCAAAATCCACCTCCAACAACAAACAAAAATAATTCTAAATTTGACATTGAAGTATCAACCTTAGAACAATTAATGGGTCATTACAAAGAAAGAGGAAGTGACTATCAAGACTTAAAATTTTTTGAAGAAAATGGTGGAACAGAATATATAATAAAATCATTAAAAACCGATATTCATAATGGAATAGATGATATAAATGATAGAGAAGAAAAATTTGGTTCTAATAAAGTTTTCGTAGAACCAGTCCCACCTTTTTGTGCTTATGTATTAGAAGCACTTGAAGATATGATGTTAAGAATTTTAATTGTATCAGCTATTGTATCAATTGTGTTAGGTTGTACATTATCAGATGATCCTAGTACTGATTGGATTGATGGTGTTTCTATTATTGTTGCTGTTATTGTTGTTACTTTAGTTGGTTCTATTACTAATTGGAAAAAAGAAACTAAATTTCATGAATTGAATGAAATACAATCTGAAGGTACTAAATATAAAGTTATTAGAAAAGGAGAACCTAATGATTTCATTAGTGATGATTTATTAGTTGGTGATTTAATTATGGTTAATTATGGTGATATTATGCCTGCTGATTTATTCCTTGTTGAAGGTAATGGTATTAAAATGGATGAAAGTGCTTTAACTGGTGAAAGTGATGCTATGAAGAAAGAATCTTATGAAAAATGTGCTGAAATTAAAAAAAGTGGTAAAAGTTCTGTTCCTTCTCCTTTAATATTAAGTGGTACTAATTGTATTGAAGGAAGTGGAAAAGCTATTGTTATTGCTGTTGGTGATCATAGTCAAAAAGGTATTATTAGAAGAACTGTTGATAATGCACAAGAAAATGCTAAAACACCTCTTGAAGATAAATTAGATCAAATTGCTGAAATGATTGGTTGGTTTGGTTTAGGTGCTGGTATTGTTACTTTAGTTGCTCTTTTTATTAGATTTGGTATTTCTTATACTCAAGATAAAAAATCATATGAAAATGATTCATCTATTGAAAGCTTAATGACAGCATATACTCAAAATTTCCCTCAAGCTAAAGATGATGAAAATGTTGTTACTTATATTAATAATGATTTAACTAATCCTAATTCTATGATTGCTAAAAAGATATTAGATATTGTTATTTTATGTGTTTCTATCATTGTCGTTGCTATTCCTGAAGGATTACCTCTTGCTGTTACTTTATCTCTTGCTTTTTCAATTAAGAAAATGATGGATCAAAATAATTTAGTTAGAAAAATGCATGCTTGTGAAACTATGGGTGGTGCTAATTATATTTGTACTGATAAAACTGGAACTTTAACTAAAAATGAAATGAGTGTTTTCCAAGTTTTGACTGGAGCTGCTAATACAAAATATGAATTAAAAGAAAATAGAGAAGTTAAAAATGTTGGAAATGTTACTTCTGCCAAAAAAGCAAGTAATACTGATGAAGTTATACAAATTAGAGAAGATCATAAAACTATATTTGAAAATGAAAAATATTGGGAAATTTTAAAAGTTGCTATTGCAGTTAATGTCGAAGGTCAAATTAAAAAATTTGATTCTCCTAATATAAATGGTGATACTGAAGTATGTGAAACTAAAAATAAAACAGATAAAGCATTCATTGACTTTTTATATAGATTCAAATCACCAATTAGTGTAGAAAAAGATAAATATTTAACTTCTGCTGAAAATTTCAAACAATTCCCATTTGATTCAAAAAGAAAGAGAATGACAACTTTTATAAAACACTCTGATTTCCCAAAAGGATATCGCCTCTTTTCAAAAGGAGGTGCTGAGAAAGCAACAACATATTGTAAATCATATCTCGATCCTAAAACAGGTAATATAGAACCATTAAAAGATGAAAACTTAACATATATAAATGATACTATTGAAGACTTTAACAAAGATAAATTACGTTCATTATATGTTTGTTATAAGGATATTACACAAGCTGAATATGATAATAGTGAAGCTGTTGATAATAATGGTTTATTAATTGATCAAAAAGACCTTGTTTTCATTGCTGTCTTCGGTATAAGAGACGCACTTCGTGATGGTGTTCCAGAAGCTGTTATAAAATGTCATGAAGCTTCAGTTAATGTTATAATGGTCACAGGAGATAATATAGTAACTGCAACTGCTATAGCCAAAGGTTGTCATATATTAGATGATGATGTTGATTTGAAGAATTTAACTCCAAAAGATATTGAAGAAGATCCTGATCAAATGAATGATCCAAATAAAAGAGAAGAATATATATCAAATTTATTAGCAAATCAACCAAAAGCTCTTACAGGTAATTCATTTTATAATTCAGTTGGTGGATTAATATGTCAAATTTGTAATTTAGAAACTAATGCTTGTAAATGTCCAAAGACTGAAGCTGAATCAAAACAAATTGCTGAAAAAAATCATACAAAACCAGCACCAGTTAAAAAGGATGTTATTAAAGATATGAATGCTTTCCAAAAATTAACTCAGAATTTACGTGTAATGGCTCGTTCTCAACCTATTCATAAATATGCACTTGTCTTAGGTCTTCGTTCTCTTCATTATGTTGTTGCAGTAACTGGTGATGGTACTAATGATGCACCTGCTTTAAGTAAAAGTGATGTTGGTTTCGCTATGTTTGCTGGTACTGATATTGCAAAGGAAGCTAGTGATATTGTTATTATTGATAATAACTTTTCTTCAATTGTAGTTGCTATTATTTATGGTAGAAATATTTATGATAATATTAGAAAATTCTTACAATTTCAACTAACAGTTAATTTCTGTGCTTGTATTCTTGTCTTTATTTGTGCTTGTGTTGGTAATGAAACTCCTTTAACATCAATTCAAATGCTTTGGGTAAATCTAATTATGGATTCTTTAGGTTCCTTAGCATTAGCAACAGAACCACCATATGATGAATTATTAAAAAGAGAACCAACAAAACGTAAAGAACATATAATAAATGGTAGAATGTGGAAACATATATCAATCCAAGCATTATGTCAACTAGTTCTTCTTTTAGTATTATATTTAATAGCACCAAAATTCATAAAAGAACAAAACTACGTTCGTTTAGCAGAGAATCAAATAATAAAATATTGTTACGGTAAGCTTCCAGGTGATGGTAAAGAAGATCATATAATATATGGAACATCAAGTAAATGGACATCAAGTACAAAATTAAAAGGAAATGAAGAAATGTGTGGTAAATATTCAGAACGTCAAGATTTAAGTGTAGCATTTAAAGAATATCAAAATGCAAATGGAAGTACAGTTCACATGACAATAATATTTAATGTATTTGTATATTATACTCTTTTCAATCAAATAAATTGTAGAGTCTTAGATGATTCATTTAACATATTAGTTCGTATACTTCGTAGTTACTTATTCATAATAATTGCATTATGTGAAATGGGACTTCAAGCAATTTTAATAACATGGGGTAATACAGTATTCCATTGTGTAGAAAGAGGTTTAACTGGTACACAATGGGGAATTTCAATAGGTTTTGGTGCAATTACTTTTGTAGTTAGTATCATTTGCAAATTATTACCTCTTGATTCTTGTATTGAGCGTATGATAGGTAAAGAGGAAGATGATGATGAAGAAAGTGAAAACGGTGAAGCACAAGTTGATGATTTAAAGGAAGATGATGCTAATGATGTTAAAAAAAAAGTTGATGATGAATATGATCAAATTAATTCTAAGGATGAAGTTGATAAAAATGATGGAAAGGATATTTTGAAGATTAGTAATCAAGGAAATAATAGAAAAAATTAATTCTGTTTTTTTATTGAAGTCAGTTTTTTTTTTATTTTTTTTTTATTTTTATTTTTTCTTTTTTTAGGATGCTTTTTTGTAGTTTTTTATATTTCTTATTATTTTTTTTTGGATAATGGATTTTTTTTAATATTTTTTTTTCTTTTTATTTTAATTTTTTTTGATAATTTATTTTTAAAAAAATTCAATAATTAAATTTTAAAAAAATAAAATATGGAATTTAATTATTTATTTAATTTTTTTTTTTTTAAATAAATGGAAATTAAAAATAAAATAAAGAGTTTATCAAATGAAAATAATGTTAAAAAGATTTCTGATGAAAGAATGAATAATAAAATAAATTTAAGAAAACAAAATTTTTCAAAAAAATTAATTAAAAATCATTTTGGAATTGCTTTATTTATTGATTATGAAAATAAATCAAAATTTAGTGAAGATGATTTTATAAATTTTTTAAATGAAAAAAATAAGGAAGAAATAAAAGAAATGATTTTAAAAATGACAATTGAACAATTAAAAAGTTTAAATTATGATTCATTAGAATTAAAATATTGGTTATATTATTTAAGACAATTATCAATACAGGGGAAAATAAGTAAAATAAAAAAAGAAATGTTAGATAATTTAAATGAAGATAAAGTAAAATTGATATTTCAAATACTAATTGATACAAATGATAATAATAAAGATAAATTGAAATTTAAATATGAATGTTGTTGTATTTTAATTAATTTAATAATAGATTCAAATAAATATAATAATATTTATATTCAATTTTGTGAATCAATTTATAATTTTATTTTAAATTTATCAAAAAAAATAGAAAATGAAAAAAATAATGAAATAGAATTAATTTTATTTCATTTTATTTGGTTATTTAGTAATATAATAGAAAATAAAAATATGTTTGATGAAATTCATCAAAATGAAAGAATAAAAACACCTTTTTTAATACAACACCTTTTTTCTTTAAATAATTCTACAATTTATTCACCAACATTATGGACTTTATCTTATTTTTTAAATAATATTTCAATTAATTTATATATTCAATATAAAATATTTATTAATGCATTATCACAAATATTAAAATTTTCAATTAAAAATTCAAACATAGAATTAATGAATTATGTTTTATCTTGCTTAACATTTTTTTTTAAATCTGAAGAAATTTGTGATGAAGTTTATAATAATAATATTGAAATAATTGAAATAATAATTAATTTATATCCTTCATCAAAATATTCTCAAAAAGCTTTTATTAAATTAATAAAAAATGATATTTATCTTAAATTAAGTAATAATTATAAGGTATTTCAAAATATTATTTTACCTAATTTACCTCAAGGAGATTTTAATAATTTAGATAAAATTTTATTAAAAAATAATATTAAATTATTAAAAGAATTTATTTCTTTACCTAATCAAAATGATGCAATTTCTCAAATTATTTCTAATAAAAATTTTTTTAATTTGTTAATGAATATTTTTCAAAGTAATAATGATATTAAAGTTCAATGTGCTTTTATTAAATTTTTAATTTTTTTATTTAAAGTTGGTAATAATTTTGTTAAAAAAGATTTAATTGAAAGAAAAATACATATTTTATCCATAAATGAAATTAAAAAATATATAAATTTGAATGATAAAAAATATAATTGCTTAATATATAATTTTTTAGATTTAATAATAGTAATTATGCAAAATTATAATCAAGAAGAAAAAGTCTTTTTTATTAAAAATGAATTAGAAGATGAAGATATATATGAAATATTAATTGAACTTCAAGAATCAAAAGATGAAGAAATATATAATAGAGTTTGTTATTTATTACATCAATATTGGGAAGAATAATTTTAAATTATTTAATATTCCTTTTATCATATTTAAAAATAAAAAAATAAGCAATTCACATATATTTTTTATAGTCTTCAAAAAATATATAGTAATTAAAAAAAATTCATAATAAATCGAAAAAAAAAATTAAACTTGTGAATAATTCAAAAAAAAGTTTAAAAAAATAAAAATAAGAAAATTAATAAATAAAAATAAAACACCAAATAAACATTATCCAATAGAATTATCTAAAGAATTTTCCAAAGAATTTTCATCAATAATATCATTAGTATAAAAATTATTTTCATTAAAATCATCATCATTAATACTTTTTCTCATAATAGAATTAAACATATCTTCTTGTGCAAAACTGATCATCATAGCTTTAAATTCTTCAAAATTAATTTTATATTCATTATTAGGAAATTCTTTTTTTAATTCATTTATAATATTTATATCAGCATCTTTTTTTAAATTTAAAATTTCTTGAATATCATTTATACAAATATAACCTTTTTTATTTAAATCTAAATAATTAAAAGCAGCAAATAAATTTATATTAGTAAATAAACTTTCTTTTGGAATTGATGCCCTAATAAATTCACTATAATCAATATAACCATTATTATTAAAATCAATTGAATCAATTATTGTTTCAATTTCATTTATATCAATTTCAATTCCTTCATTTTTATATGCATTATATAATTCATCAATTGATAATTTTCCATTAAAATTTAAATCAATTTTAAAAAATACTTTTTTTAATTTGTCTAAATATTTTTTCTCTGCAAAATTATGTGATAAATATGATAAAACTATTTCATATAATTTTGAATGTTTTGAAAAAGAAAAATTTTTAATTGATAATAAAATATTTTTACAATTAATATTTTCATTATATAAATCATTTAAATTTATTTCATTTGTAAAAAAAGGATGTTTTAAAGCTTTAATTGCAGAAATTCTTTCATTTTTATCATAAATTAAACATTTTTTAATTAAATCTTTTGCTTCATTTGAAATATTCTTAAATAAAATAGAATTAAATTCAAATTTTCCATTTAAAATTTTTTTTGAAATTTCTTGATCATTTTTACCATTAAAAGGATAAGTTCCAGTTAAAAGAACATATAAAATTACTCCACAAGACCAAATATCACATTTTTCATTATAATTATTTAATAAAACTTCAGGTGAACAATAAAGTAAAGTTCCAATTGTATCATCAAAACTTTTTTTATATTTGTTAAACATTTTAGCACAACCAAAATCAATAAATTTTAATTCAAAATTTTTAATTTCTGATTTTCTTATATTTATATTATTTATTGTTGTTTTTGTACGAAATTTTTTAAGATTATTATTACAAGTAAAAGATTTATGAATTAAATTATCATTATCATTAATTTGAATATGATTACTATGAGTTTTATAAATATTATTATTTATTTCATCTTTATCTTCTAAAATTGAAGAAGTAAAACTTTTTCTTCTTTTATTTTTCTCTTCTTCTAAAATACAATCAACCATTATATTTTCTAATTTTAAATCACCATGAAATATATTTTTAGAATGTAAATAAGCAACTCCACAAAAAATTTGAAACATTAAAACTTTCGCAAGTGGTTCAGGAAAAAATTTAATTTTAGCTAATTTTTCATTTAAATCACCATCAGAACAATATTCATTAACTAAATAATAATTATCTTTATCAATATAAAATTCAAATAATTTAACACAATAAGGATATTCTAAACTTTTTAATATATCAATTTCTTGAATAATATCTAATTCAGTAAATCCAAGAACTAAATTATCTTTTGGTATTATTTTAATTGAACGAATACATTTTGTAATTTTATGTTCTGCTTTATATACATTTCCATATGAACCATTTCCAATACATTTAATTATTTTATAATATTTAAAAGGAGATTCATTTTGTTTTCTTATTATTGTTTGAGTTCCAATTGGTAATTTTGAAAAAGATGTTATTTTCATTTCTTTATTTAAATTAAATTTAATTTCATTTGATGGAAGATGATATTTTATTGGATATGAAATTTTAGAATATTTTGTACTTTCATTTGATGAATTTGTTGAATTTGATTTTCTTTTATTAAATGAATTATGTTGTTCATTTTCTAATATGTCTTCATTGTTTATACAACATACTTGATCTACTAAGTAATTTCCCATTTTTATAATAATTGTTTTTTTTTTTATATTTTTAAATTTTTATTTTAATTCATTTTTTTCTTTTTGAAAAAAGATAAATTTAAATTTATTTTTTACTTTATATGAAGTTATTACAAATATTATTAATATTTTTTACATTAAAAACTAATTTTTGTTATATATTTAAAAATAATAAAATTATCAAATAATTTTTTCATTCCTAATCTTAAATACGAAATTATTTTCAAATTTAATTTAAAAACATTATTAATTTATTTTTAAAATAAATCAAAATGTTAACTACATTATCTATATATAAAATTATTAAATACTGTATAACCAAATATTTATTATAATATTCAAAAAAAAGAAAAACCTATAAATTAATTAAAAAAAAAGAAAATCAAAAATCTTCATCCCATTTTGAATCAAATTGATTAATAGATGAAACATTCCCATTAATTCCTTCTGGAATTTTTTTATCAATATAATCACAATATTTAGTATTATATTGTCTTGAATAAAGATAAATTTTCAAATTTTGAGTTTCTGGAAAAAAAGGAGGTTTAATATCCAAATTAATTAATCTCTCCCAATCAATATCAAAAAAAAAATCTAAATTTTTAATTTTAGAAAAACTACATAATCTCTTCTCAGTTTTTTTAACAAGTAAAGACTTAATAAATAAATTAACACTTTTAAATTGATAATCTTCAAAAGGAAAATGAAACCCATTATTATACATAATAGCTTTATAAATATCTAAAACACCAATAGCTAAATTACCAAAAGGAACAAAACCATAAATCATTTCATAAGTTAAAATACCAATAGACCAAAAATCACATGAATAAGAATAGCCTCTTCCTTCTAATATTTCAGGTGCAATATAATGTGGTGTTCCAATTATTGTACTCGTATAATCATTTACTAATTTTGAAGCACCAAAATCAATTAATTTAATATAACCATTTGATTCTATCATTATGTTACTTGGTTTTATATCTCTATGAATTATTTGCTTTCTATGTAAATAATCTATTGCTGTTATTAAACATGCTATGTAAAATTTTACTGATTTTAAATCTAATTTTTTAAATTTTGACATTAAGTTATTTAATGGTATTCCATTTATGTATTCTAATAAAAAAAATATGAAATATTCATTTTTAAATGATTTTATCATTTTTATTACAAAAGGATGATCTAATGTTAACATTATTTGTCTTTCCATTATTAAATATTCACTAAAACTTTTTTTGTAATTTGCTTCTCTTTTTGCTATTGCTTTTATTGCATAAAAATTATTTGAATTATGTACTAAAGATACACTTCCAAATTTTCCTTGTCCTAAATGTTTTATAAATATTAAATTTTGAAATAAAATTGATTCATCTTGTAATTGAATTTGAATTAATAAATAATCACTTATTATTTTTTTTTCTGCTAATTTTAAAAAAGATTTTTTTAATATTGAATAACATTGTACATTTGTTAAACATGTTATTGTTGCTGATCTTTTTTCTTCATTTCTTAATAAACAAATTTCACCAAAACAAGAATTTTTTTCTAAATCTCTTAATCTTTTTCCTTTTTTTGATACTCTTACTGTTCCTCTTGTTATTATATAAAATTTATCTCCAAATGTTCCTTCTTTTATTATTTCTTTTCCTTTTTCAAATGATTCTTTTTTTATATCATTTGCTATTTCTTTTATAAAATTTTCTTTTAATTTACTTAATAATGGAATTTCTTGAATTCTTTTTATTTTTTTTTTAAAATTATTTGTTATTTCTTTAAAATCATCACCTAAAAATCTTTCTATTTCATCTAAATTTGCTTCTAATGTTATTGTATCTGGATAAGCAATTAAATTTTTTGGTATATCAATTAAATTTCTTAAAGTTTCTTCTCCAATTATTTTTTCTTTTGAATATATTATTTCTGAAGTATTACAATCAATAAAATTACCTTCAATAATTATTATTAATCTTTTTAATGTTAATTTTCTTTCTTTTATTCTTTCATTAATTCCTTCATTTTTAATATAATAAAATAATTTAAATAATTTAAAAAAACTTTCAATTTTATCTTCGGGAATTAAATCATTTAAATATTGATTATTAGTAATAATAGTTTGAAAAATTGATAATAAAATTAATTCTAAGTAATTATCTCCAATACATTCCATTAAATTTTCTTTTGATAATTCAAAACATTCTGTAAATTCATTTGCATAAACATCTAAGGTTCTATTTATATGTAATAATAAAGCAATAAAACCAAAATATGCAGGTTGATTTAATATTGTCACTTCATGATCATTTAATTTACAACTTACACTTCCTCTTTTTAATAAATACATTTTATTTGGATTTTTTTCTTCAACTGATATAATTTTTTCACCTGTTTTAAATCTTATTAATTCCATTTTCTCAGCAAGATTTCTTTTAATAACACTATCTAAAGTTTTAAAAAAAATTATATTATTCATAAAATCAAATCTTTCTTTTAATCTAATATTAATTAATCTTTGTTTAATTTGAAGGAATTTTTCACTATCTAAAGCATAAACTGAAGAATTTTCTATACAAATCATATCATGATCTAAAGTAATATATTCATTTTTAGTAATTAAATTTTCTAATCCAAAATAATCCCATTTTTTATATTGTTTTTTAATTTCATTTCCTTTTTCATCAATTTTTACACTTTCCATAATTCCATCAACTAAAATAAAAAAATAATAACATTCACTCTTATTATGATAAAGAATATCACCTTTTAATATTAACACATAATATAATGAAGTTAAAATTGTATCTACTATTTCTTCTGGAAATGCATCAAAAACAAATAATTTAGAAAATATTTCTTTTATTTTTTCTTCTTCTTCTTCTGTCATTTCTTTTTCTGTTATTTTTGGATTTTCTACTTCGGGAACGACTAAATTTTTTCCATTTGAATTTGTTAAATTCTTTTTTATTGGATCTTTTTTTTCTTTTATATCTTCTGCTAATAATTTTTGTTCTATTTCATCAATTTCGTATTCTTCATTTTTTTTCATTTTCATTACTGTTGCCATTGAAGTAAATCTTTTTTTTAATTGAATATTACGAGTTAACATTTTATAAGGAACTTCAAAATTTTGACCTGGAATTTTATTCATTTTATGTACTTTTATTTTTTTTTTAAATTCTGTTCTATGTTTTTTTAATTCAATTTTAAAATTATTATTTCTGTGAGTTTCTTTAAATGTTTTTATTACATTTATTGGTCTGTCTTCAAAAGTTTTTTGTATTTCTATTTTTATTTTTATTTTATTTAAATACCTTGGTTACGATTGCAACATATTCCCATATTTTTTTTTTTGTTTAATTTATTTAATTAATAATTTTTTAATCATTTGAAATTTTAATTATTAAATTATTTAAAATAAGGAAAAATTTATTCAAATTAAGTTATTATATAAATTTATTTTGATAAATCAAAATGATCAATTTGAAATTTATCAAATTGTAAACTAAATAAACATTTGTTATAAAAACTTTTATATCATAAAAATTTTTAAACTTCAATTTTTTTTTATTGATATTTTTTCTTTTATTAATTCAGCTTTAGATAAAAAAATAAATTGTAAAAATGATTATAAGAATTTTAAAGTAATATTAAAATTTCATTAAATATATAGAATGATAAAAATTTAAAAAAAATCAATAAAATTGAATTAAATAATTTAAAATAATATTTAATTGATATATAATTAAAAATTTATTGCTTTAAAAAGTGAAATTTTAATAAAAATTAATGTCAGAAATTTTTTTATTTTTACAAAATACTTTAGTCGAGCTACACAAAACAATATATTCAAATTCAATTTTAATTGATGAATCAATTGAAAAAATTATGTTAAAATATGTAAACGATACTAAATATTTATCCCAAATATTATGTAATAATAATGGATATTTTTCAAAAAAAAATATGGAATGTCTTTGTGAATTTTGTTATTTTGGAAAATATTGCCAATATTCAGGTTATTATTTTTGGAAAACTCATTTTACAACAATGAGAACATTATATGGAATTCTTTATGGTTTATTAGGTATGCTTATTTGGTATTATTTTTTAAAAAAAATAATAAAGGAAAATAATTGTTACAAAAGATTATTAAGAATAATATTTACCCCAAAATATTTAATAATTATAATTTTATTAATTAATACCAATAGTAAAATAATTTTTAATTTAATAGTAAGCGAGAATTATTTTTTTTGCTTATGATACATTTAATTTTGAAGGAAAAATTGGATATAAAACAACAAGAATTTTTTATGAATTACTTTATAGTACAATTATTGCTTTTTATATTTGTTTTTTTATTATTTGGTCAGGTGTATATTTTTCTTTTTATAATAATTTAAATCCAATTAGGTGTTTTTTTAATATAAAATGTACTAATTATCTAAGATTGAAATATATCTTAATTTTTATTCTCTTCTTTTCATATTTTTTACAATTTACAGTTTCTATTTATATTTCAAGTAGAAATAAACTTTATGATGAAATTAGATTTTATATGATAATTATTATTATTTTTTTTGTCTCATTTATTACATTTTTTACAATTTATTATACATGTTATTTGAAATTTTTTTTAGACAAAAATTTTATAAAAAGAAATAAAACTAATATCAATATTTCAGTTATTGATAATTCAAATTTGTATTTAAATACTAGTTCTATAACTAGGATTGACAATATTAATATTAATAAAAAAAAAAATCAAAAAGATGATGTTCAATATTTTTTAAAGGAAATGTTTGAAAGAAACTATATGGATTTAGTTGAAAAAAATATTTTAAATAAAAATGATGATGTTGAAAATATTAATAATGATGATTTAATTTATTTTCATAATGAATATATTTTCCTTAATATAAATAATGATATTAATATAAAAAAAAATAATAAAAATAATAAAAAAATTACTAATAATAGAACTATTGCAAATGATTTATATAATGATTTGGATATAAATTCAGAAAGTGAAAGGAATTTAATTAAAAAAGAAAAAGAGATTGATATAATAAAAAAAGATAAGAATAAAAATAATATAGAATTAGACATAAAAGATATTGAAAATTTAAATAAAATTTTTTATCATTCTTATTTTATTTTATTTAGTACCATATCAGTATTGATAATTTCAGTTTCATTGAATTTAATTGTTTCTAATAATCATAAATTATATTTTCTTTTACTTTATTTTCTTTTTGGATTTGAATTAATTGGGAATTTTGCTATTTATCATTTATTTGTTAAAGATATTAAAAATCAGGAATATAAAAATTTAAAAGTAATTTCTAATTTAGAAAAGATAACAAATAAAAAAAGTAAAACAATAAAATTTGATTTAATAAAACAATTATCTATTAAGAATAGACTAAAAGATTTTTTAAATTTATCTGATGAATAATAAAATTATCATATAATTTTTTATCATAATATAATAATTTAAATTATATCATTTATTTTTTCTTTTTTGAAAGAAAAAAATTGAAAATATAATTTTTTTTAATTAATTAACTTTAATATAAAAGTCAATATATAATAATATAATTAAAATTCTAAATGGTCAATAAGAATATAAAATTGCCTAAATTTTTTTTTAAATTTATTATCAATACAAATTTCAATTCCATTTTTAATTATTTCTACACATTCAGGAATATTTCTTTCAACAAATTTAATATAGGCTTTATAAAAAAGAGAGAAATAATCATTTTTATTTAATTTAAAAATTGTATTAGAAACTAATTCTTGATCATTAATTAAATTATTTTTGAAAAAAATATAAAAAATACAATGTAAAATTTTTAATTTAAACAAAAGATGTTTAACATTATCTTTAGGATTTAAAATATATTTATGATTATTATATGAAAAAAGTTTTTTAAATTCTTTTTCTAAATTTTCATTTTTTTCTAAATCAACTTCTTTTAAAATTTCTTGATAAATAATTAAAGCTTGAGTTAATTTTCTATTTGCAAAAAAATGATCCGCTTTAACTAACTTTTTTAAAATAGGATTATTTCCATTATAAATAATAGAATTTAAAAAAAAATTATATTTCATTATTTTTTCAAAAAAACATTTTTGTTCAGAAATTGAATATCTTCTTTTTAAAGTTGGTTGATCAGAAAAATTATCTTTACTAATTTCAAAATTATCATTTTTTATATTATTATTTATAGAATTATTTTTCTCAAAATAAAATTGATGAGAAAAATTTCCATTAACCATTAAATTAAATTCAGTATCAATTCTTTGAAAAGAAAATCTATCTAAATTAAAAGATAATTCATTTTTAATTGAAATATTATTTTTTGGTAATGAAATATATTCAACATTATTTCCTGAATTAGGAATGAAAATCATATTTCCATATAATCTTTTAATTGGTGAATAAAAACAATTAAAAAAAAAACCATATTCAGTTATTCTATTTACATAATCTGGATAATCATTTATTATATTTTCTTTTTCTATTAATAATTTAAATAAAAATTTTGTAAAATGATTACAATTTTTTAAAAAAGGGTCATATGATTTTCCTAACCAATAAGGAGTATTTAATAATAAAATTTCATTTATTTCATTATCATTATAAAATGTATTTCCTAAATAAATTTTTTCTTTTAAAATTAAATTACTATCATTTATTAAATTTGAAAATATACCTGAATATTCATCTTCTGTTGCAGAATAGGAAAATTCTTTTTCATTTATTTCTATTGAACTATGAAAAAAACCAAATCCAAATATTTGAACAAAATAATTTATAAAGCTTAAATGATATATGTTTAAATAAACTGGTTGACCATTTTCTACTAATGTTTTTTCTATGTAATCATCTAATTCTTCCATTTTATATTTGTTTCTGTTTATATTTTCTTCTAATTTTATCATATTTAAATATTTTAAATATACTTTTATATTAAATTATTTTCAATTTTTATTTTTGAGTTTAAAAATAAATTAATAATCAAATTTATAATTAAATTATTCCATTTTACTAATTTTAATAATTTTTATTTTTTCTAAAATTTTTTGTAACCTTTAAACTTAACAAATAATATTCATTTTAAATTATTTTATTGTTTATTATAATTTATTTATATTTTTTTTATATCTTGTTATTTATTTTTTAAATCATTATCATTTTAATTTTCACATAGAACTCTAATTATTAACAAAAAATCCAAAATTACTCCATAAATATAGATAGAGCTTAGCAGCTATATTAGTATTTTTTTTTATTAATAATTTCTTTAATAATTGATTCATCAACATAAGGAAAAACATTAATAAGTAAAAAAATTAATGTTTATTAATAAAATATGAACTAATAAAAATGTTCCAAAAATTCCAATCTATTTCCTACATTCATAACTTAAAATTCAAAAAATTAAAAAATATCAAATATAATTAAATAAAATTAAAATCAAATTTACTGCTAAATTTTTATTTTTTTTAAAAGTTAATTTAAATATAACTGAATAATTTTTTAAATGATAAATTGAGCATTTTTATCCTTTTGATAAATTTAATAAAATATTGTTTTCATTTTCTTTTTTATTAAAATTAAACATATTTGAATTGTATTTATATTATTTTTTTTCCCTTCAAATAAACCTGAATATTTAATATTTATTCCATTTTTTTTCTAAGAACTTGATATCAATTTTTCAGAATAATAACAATATATTTTGAATATGTATAAAAATTATAATAAAAAATATCATCTGAATTAATTGTATTAATTATTACTTAAAAAAGAAATTATAATAGTTATTACTCTTTTTCTATTTGTTCATAATCCACATATATATAAAAAAATTTCTAATATTTATAACGTCATTTATCATTTTGTTCATTCAATTTTCTTCAAAAAATTCTTCTGATTGTAACAGTTATATATATAAGAAATCAATATATAAAAAATATTTCTTTTTATAAAATAAAATATGATTAAATTATAATTTTTTTATTTTAACAAAAACAAAAAGAAAAACTAAAAAAATAATAAAAACTTTTTTTAAAAAATTAACTTTGAAAATTATAAATTAAATAAAAAGAAAAAATTTAAATGGCTAATCCAATAGAAAGTTTAGAAACCCCCCAACAAAAAGAACTAAACACAATGAAACCTCAAAAAAAAATAGGAAATTATATATTATTAAATAATATAGGAAAAGGAACATTTAGTAAAGTAACATTAGGTTATCATACATTAACAAATGAATTAGTAGCAATAAAAATATTACAAAAGAGTAAAATTCAAGATAAAATAGATATAGAAAGAATAAATAGAGAAATGTTAATCTTAAAAATGTTATGTCATCCAAATATATCTCAATTATATGAAACATTATCAACAATTCATAATTTTTACATAATAATGGAATATATTGAAGGAGGAGATTTATTTGAATATATATCAAATAATAAATATTTATCAGAAATAGAATCATGCATTTTTTTTCGTCAATTAATATCATCAGTAGAATATTTAACAAAATTAAATATATCACATAGAGATATTAAACCAGAAAATATATTATTAGATTCAGAAAAAAAAAATATTAAATTAATAGATTTTGGTTTAAGTAATTTTATAGTTAAAAATGAAAAATTAAAATCTTCATGTGGAAGTCCATGTTATGCATCACCAGAAATGATAAGTGGTAAACCATATAATGGAATTTATACTGATATTTGGTCTTGTGGTATTGTTTTATATTGTATGCTTGTTGGTGCTTTACCTTTTGATGATGAAGATATTCATATTTTATATCAACAAATTAGAGATGGAAAATTTTATTTACCTTCTACTTTAAGTAATGAAGCTATTGATTTATTAAAAAAATTATTAATTGTTGATCCTGAGAAAAGAATTTCTATTGAAGATATTAAGAAACATTCTTGGTTTAATATTGATAAATGTATTTTATATAAAGGAATTATTTTGACTGAAAAAAAAATTGTTGTTGATTTAAAAAGTATTTCTGAAATTAAAAAAAAATTTTTTAATGATGAGAAAGATGTTAGTGAAGATGATATTTGTAATATGGTTAAAAATAATAATTGTAATAAATATACTAGTACATATTATTTATATAGAAAATCTAAAAAATTAAGTCATGATGAATTTAAAGAAAGAAGTCATTCTGCAAATAATAAAAATAATAATAAAGTGAATAATGAAAATGTGAAAAAAAATTTAAATAAAAAAGATAATAAAAGTATGAATGTTTTTGTTATAAATAATATTATTTCTACAGATAATAATAGTAAAAATGTTACTAAATCAATTGTAAATAATAATTTAAATGTGAAAAAAAATGATATTAATCAAAATAAAAAAGATCAATCTAAAAGTAAATCAAAAAATAAAATAATAAAAAAAAAGAAAAATATAAATATCGATAATTTTACTGATACATTAAGAAAGTTAAAGACTAAAATTTCAAATAAATCATATACACCAATAAATAAAAAAGTATTTAGTACAAGTTTTAATTCAACTTTTAGTAACTATTATCCTTTAACACATAATATTAAAGGAATAAAAGTTAATAAAGTTAAATTAAATGCAACTGATAATTTAAAAGATACAAGAAATAATTCAAATCTGTTTCTTAATACTAGTAATGTTTCAGGAGATTTTTGTTTAAAAAGAGATTTTTCACATCCTTTATATAAAAATGGTAAATTTCAAATTAAAAAAGATTTTATTGAAAATAAATTTTCATTAGTAAAACATATTTTTAAAAAGGAAAATGTTATTAAAAATAATTCAAAAAATTCAAAGAATGCTAAAAACTTGAAATGTTCTAAAAATAATCATACAAAAAAAAAGTCTAATAATATTAAAGTTATATATATGAATACTTCTAATGAAAAAATTCCTTTAAATTTATCTGGATTTAATTCTAAAAATAATTTTTTTCATTCTGAAAATGCTAAAAGAAAAAATTCTCCTATATTAAAAAAAAATGAAAATAATAAATATATTGGATTATCTAGAAATAAAGGTAAAGATAAAACTAAACAAGAAGTTTTGAAAAAGTTATATTTGCCATAAAATATTCTAATTTTTTTCATATTTTTATTTTTTATAAATATGTAAGAATTTTTTTATAATTTTAAAGAAATTTAAATAACAATTATACATTGATTTTTATTTTAATTTTTATATATATTAATTCATTATTTTTTATGAGGAAAAATATATATTATTATTTATACTTATTTTTTAATTTAAAAAAAATTAAACATTATGACTTGTAGTCATTACAGTAAAAACAGGAACTTTTAAAAGATCAATTTCATTATCATCTTCATTTTGATTTTTATCATTATTTTCATATGTATTTAAAATATCTTGTAATGAATTTATTTTTCTATCTTTTATTTTTACCATATCTATTAAATCTTCTTTGTCTTTTCCTAAAGAAGTAATTTGAAGACTTTTATTATCAATCTCTTCTTTTAAATTTTTCTTTTCTTTTTCTAATTCTTTTTTTTGATATTTCAATTCATTAATTTGCTCTTTTAAAAAAGTTATTTTAATTGACAAATCATTTATTTCTTTATTAAATTTATTTCTTATATTATCAATTTCTTGAATTTTTTCATTTTTTTCATTTTTAACTATATTTAACTCATTTTCTTGTATTTTATTTTTATTTAATAATTCTGTTAATTGCCTTATTTCTTCTTCTAGTCTATAAATTGTTATAATATATGCATTTTCTTTTTTTGTTGCTTTTAATTTAATTTTATTTATATCTTGTTCTTTTTTTTTATCTTCTTTTTTTCTACTGTTTAAATCTTTTTCTTTTATATATTCATTTATTTTATTTAATTCTTCTAATTTATTTCCTAAATCATTTTCTTTTTCAAATAATTTATTTTCTAAATGAATATTTTTATTTTGGATTATTTTAATTTCTTCAAATAAAAAATTTAAAATATTTGTATATTCAAATGTAAAATCATAAAATAAACTTAATAAATTTTTCCATGTTAAATATTCTAAAGGAACATCACTTTGAATTTCTTCTAATATTAATCTGTTTAAATTTTCATAAATATTCCTTTCATTTGAAAAATAAATACCAAAATAATTTTTCCTATCATTATTAATTATTTCTTTATATCTTTTTAATACATGTTGAAAAAAATCTGAAATTTTTGCATATTTTAAAATATATTCAGTTCTATATTTAATTAAATCAGATTTTGAATGTTTATTTATTTCTTCTTTTAAATCTCTTTTAAATTCTTTATTTAAAATAATTTTTGTTTCTGTTTTATTTATTTTCTCATTTGTTTCTTTCTGAAAAAGATTATGAATTGAAGATGTCTTATTAAAAAAATTTTTATTATTTCTAATAATTTCCCTTTTTGGAATATATTTTAAATTTTTTGGTTTTAACAAAGGATTTTTTATATTTGTCTCAGACATTACATTATTTTTTAATTTATTAATAAATTTTTTTGATACTGCAGAATATACTCTTACATATTTTTTTATTTCTTCATTTTTTATTTTATTTATATTTTCATAATCTAGTCTATTTGAATGACTACTGGTATTACTTAATATTATATGACTATTTTGAGAAAGAGTTCTAAATGAATTATTTTCTTTTCTCAATGGAGAAGAAAATCGAAACATTTATTTAATTATTAATTAAAATTAAATTCAAAAATAATAAAAAGTTTAATTTATTTTATTTATTTATATTTTTTTGTTAATCATTTTGTAAAATATTTTAATCTGTTAATAAAAATATATATAATTTAAGATTTTAATTTAAAGATTTTTTTGAAAATAATATTTTAAAGGATAAAAATATATATAAAAAATATTTATATAATCCCATAATGTCTTTTAACTATATCAGGAACTCCTTTTATTACTTTAATATATTCATAAGGATTAAGTTTATTTATTTTAACATGATCAACTTGTTTACTTAAATCTTTAATCATTTTAAAATAATTTAACAATTTACTTCCAGGTTGAAAAATATTTCCATTTTTAAAATATAAAAAAGAATTACTTCTTCTTATTTTTTCTCTTTGAGTTAATTGTTCATTTTTATATTGAATTCTAGGAAAATAATATTTATCATCACCCCAAAAAGAATTATTATTATTTATATTATTATTATTATTATAATTATACATAACTGAACTATCAATTAAAATATTATTTACAAATTCTTTACTATGATTAGTTTTAATTTTTGGCCATATATTTAATTTTTTTTTTATAATATTTTGATTTAAATCTGGACGAAAAAATTTATTTAATTTTTTTTTTTTTTTGATAGGAAGAATATTTATTTTATTTTTTATTACACTAAAAGATTTATTTCTTTTTAAACTTTTATGTTCAGTATAGTATATTTTTTTTCCCTTTTTATTTTCATTTTGCATATTTGAAATATTCATGATAATTTTATTAAAAAAAATATTTAAACTACAGATTTAGTTTAATTAAAATAATAAAATATATAAAAAAAATGTTAAAAAAATAACTTTAAATTAAATAAAAAAACAAAAATTAAATTATATTAATCATTATATCTTGGAGGAGTTCTTAATAAAGAATAAACTTTAGGTTCTCTAATAATTGGTCTTTCACCTAAAAAAGAAGGATCTCTCATTGCTTTATATCTACATCCAGCACATTTACAATTTTTAGAATGTGTATTTAAATCTTTACTTAATGATTTATTTAAATTATAATTTGAATTATCTTTTTTATATAATATTAAATCTGGTCTTGGTGGAATTAAATCACCTGAAAAAGTCATTTTTGAAATATCACTTATTGATTTTAAATCATTATTATCATTTTTTAAAATATTATTTTCTTTATTTAAATTATTTTCATAATTATCATTATTATAATAATTTATATTATTTGGTAAATTTATTGGTTGAATATATGGTCTATGAAAATTATCATAATTTAAATATGCAAGGACTTTATGTTTTATTTTTTCAAAATTATTTTTATATGTTTCTAAATCATTATTATTATAATCAAGTTCACAATTTATTATTTTTTGTCCTACTATTTCATTTAATTCATACATAAAATCATGATAATCATTTAATAAATTATCTTTAATTGAATTCATTTCTTTTAAATTTTCAATTTCTCTTTTTGATTCATTTAATTGTTTAGAAATTGTATTATTATAATTTTCTTCTATCTTTTCTTTTTTATTTAAGTGATTTTTTAAAATGTTATTTTCATTTTTTAACAAATTAATTGTTTGATTTAATTGATTTATTTTATTTTGAATATGAAAATCCATTTCGTCGTTTTCTTGTTTATTTTTTAAATCTAAATTATAATTTTGACTTTGTAAATCTTGAATTGTGCAATTTAAATATCTTTTTTCTTCCATTAAATTATTAATTCGAATTTGCATATCATCTATTGTTTTATTTTTTAATTGAATTTCTTTACAAAATTGATCTGTATTATTATTATTTAAATAGTTCATCATTTTTAATTTTATGTAATTTAATTATTTTTAAAATTTTTTTAAAAATATGTTTCAAATTTCTTATAAAAAATTTGTTTTAATTTAAAAAATGATATTTATAAAAGTGTATTTTTAATTGAAAAAAATTATTTTATATTCAAATTGTATTTATATTATCATTTAATTTTGAATCAATTTTTACTATCATATTTTTTAAAGAATTTAATAGATAATTACTATATTCATTATTACTAACTTCAATATTATTTATTTCTTCATAACTTAAATTGTCATATTCATTTTTTGTATTTTCAAACAACTTATTATCTTTTTGTAACTCTTTTGAATTATTAATCATTTTTTCTACTTCAAAAACATATTTTTTCATTTCAATTATAATATTAAAAAAATTAGCAATTTTATTTTGATTTTCTTGAGCTTTTCCTTTAAAAAATAAAAGATTTTGATTTAAATTATTTATAATTTTATCTTTATCAGAATTATTTTTTGTTAATAATAAAATTTGATTATTTAATTCTAATTGATTTTTTTTCAATGATAAAATAATTGAATTTATCTTTTCATTTTCTTGGTTATTTGACATTTGAATCATATTTTTATCGTTTTCTAGATTTGTAACTAGCATTGATAAAGAATTAATTTGATTATTTTTAATTTCATTTTCTTTTAATAAATCTTTTATTTTTTTATTTAAATTATCATTCTCTTTTTTATTTTGAATCAATCTATTTAATAATATATTATTTTTTTCAATTAATTCATTTTTTTCTTTCATTAATAATTCTATTTGTTCATCTCTTTCATAAATTTCATTTTTACTTTCAATGATAGTTTGATTATACTCAATGATGCAATCATTTAGTTTTTTAATCATTGTATTTTTTTGATTATTATCTTCAGAAATATTTTTTAAAGAAATGATTGTATCAATATCAATTGAATTATTATTTATTTTATCAAATTCTAAATTATTTAGTTTCTGAATTAAATTTTCAATTTGAAAACTTTGTTCTTTTTTCCCGTTTAAATATTCACTTTTCATTTTTATAAATTGATTTTTTAATTCACAAATATTTTGTTTAAGTTGAATATTTTCTTTTTTTAATTTTGTAATTTCATCGTTTGAATCATTTAAACATTTAATTGTTGAAGTTGTTTCTGATAAAGATACTAATATATCATTTTCATTTTGATTATTTAAATTATGATTATTATTAACGATTATTTTTTCATAATCATTTAATTTATTCTTTTCATCTTCAAATTTAATTTTCCTTTCAGTACAACTAGATTTAAAAGATTTTAAAATAATATCATCATTAAATTCATTTAACTTCTTTTTTATTGAAGAATTTTCAATTTGTTGAGTTGGTAATTTTCTGTAGTTAAAATTTTTATTACTACTTTTATTCAGATAATTATTATTTAATATGATTTTATCACCATTATTTTGAAATGATACAAAATTATCATCTTTAATATAAATTTCTTTTATTTTTTTCTCTGATTTTGATTGAATTTTTTTTTTTTTCTCTTCTTTATTTAATGAATTCATTTTATTAATTTTAATAAAAAAAATAAATTAAATAATCATAAATTTAAAATTGTCTAATATTTACTAAAAAATTATATATATTTATAAACTCTTTAATAAATTAATATTAATATTTAATAGTTCATAAAATAAAATTTGATTAATTACTTTATCATATTTTTCTAAATTTGTTGAATAGTTTTCACATCATTTTTAGTTAAATTATATTTTTGAAAAATTTCTGGATTACTAACATCAGTAGAAAAAAAAATAAAAATATCTTCATCATTCTCAATAACACTCTCAGTTTCTTTTAAATCATTATTTTTTTTATTAAAACGTTTATTTCTTGACAATTTAATTTTTTTATTAAAACAAATAGATTCGGTTAAATTTCCTCTTGAAATACAAAGTGAATTTGTAGGTCTATGTTTTTTCTTTATTACAGGAAATAAAATTTTAAAAACATTATTTCTAATATATTTTAAAATACAACCTTTAAATAACATATTAAATAATTTTATTTTGGTATCTATTCTAATTTTAACTTCTTCTTTTTCAAGTCTTATTTTTTTTAAAAACTTTTTTATTTCTTTTTGTAAAAAGTATAATCTTCTATAACCAATTCTTATATAATTATTTTTTAATACATGACACCAATTTTGATTAGCTACTTTTTTTCTTATTAAATTCATATAATTATCTGAATATAAAATATTATATTCTTCTGCATAAATATTTTTACTTTTTAAAAAAGTTTTTTTTGCTTCAATATCATCTTCTAAATTTTTTTGACTATAAAGTAATTCTTTTAATTTTTTATTATCATTTAATTTGACTAATGCAAGTTCATTACTTTTTAATTTATTTAAAGTATCATTTTTATTTGAAAAATCTTCAATTAATTGATTTGTTTGACCTGAATATCTCATATCATTTTCTTTAGTTATTGTAATTTCATCATTATAATTTGGTTTAAAAAGTAATTTTTGTAAAGCCTTTAAATTATTTCCTATTTCTACATAAGGACGAGGAAAAGATTTAATTCCTACTATATTCCCATTTTTATTTAAGTTTGTTATTTTGTCAAATATAGTTTCTATATATTGTCCTTTATTTGTTGTTTTATTTACATTATCTGAATCATTTCTTGTTAAAAAACTTTCATAAGTTTCATTTATTAATTGAAGACTTTTAAAAGATCTTCTTTTTTTTAAATATTCTTCAAAATCAGAATAATTATTACTATTATTCTCATTTTTTTTTTCATGAATTATGTCTTCATTTAATATCAAATTTTGAAGATTAGTTTCAAATTCATCATCAATATTATTATTAATTATTATTATATCATTCATTTCTTTTGTTTCTAATGAATTTTCATATTTTTCACTTTTTTCATTACTAATATTACTACTTTCAATATTTTTTTTTTTAATATCACTTTTTATACTTTCATTTTCTTTATCAAAATTATTATCAGTTTTATTATTTAATGTATCTTCAGAAATATTCTGTTTTTCTAAAAGTTCATCATTTTTTTTAATATTATTAGTTTGAATAAATTCTATTTTATCAAAAATTTTATTTTTAACTTCATCAGAAATTTTAATATTATTATTAATTGTATCATTATTATTAATTATATTTTCCTTAATATTATTATTATTATTATTATTATTTTTATTATTATTATTATTATTATTATTATTATTATTATTATTATTATTATTATTATTAT